>JACEEZ010003650.1:0-10525 GCA_016584305.1 Chionoecetes opilio | reverse complement strand
CCCTTGAAGTATTGTCATCTTCATCAAAAGGACACTTAAAACCAAGGTATTGAACACGTTCGATGTATCGTAGAGAGTGCATGCATGTATAGTTTGCTGTGTTTGTTTGTTGTAAATTTTATACTGATATGCCTGCTTCACACCTTAGTTTTCACCTGAATTATTTTGATCATAGATAACAGTAGAGTTCTACTGTTATCTATGTTTTGATATATTTTACACTTGAGCGTTTTAGTGGTAAGTAGTGCAGACACAATGTATATATCTTTGCACTGTATATATTGCCCAGAATTACGTATTGGTAGTTGTCTTTGTTAATGTAATTTTGTAGTTTAGGATTGCTAGCTAACAGTTAATTAAGTCATCACCTCCAGGTAGAACTTCTAGTTCATATACAAAGAGAACATTGATAATATGATAGAAAAGCTACTTAATAATCCAAGAGGGTTCATTTGACTGCATCAAGATAATTAAGATGGTGAGAGTTTGTAGATCACATGTAATAAATGGATATAATGATAAACATAAGCTCTCTTCATGGTAGTAAGTTTAGAAATAAATCTTTATGAAGCATGACAGAGATGCAGTACTGAGGCAAAATATCACCAAATAGCAGAAACGTATCTTAGTACTGCAGATAGGTGAAAGTATTGTGGGTTTGATGAAACAAGCATGGAATTTTGTCCGCTGGTAGATTATGCCTCAGTGGTGATTTTTAGATTTAGGGCCATCTCAGATTCGACCTGTGACAAAAGTGGCGGCCATCTTGAAAATGGCCGCCATCGCTTATTTGAAATTCTTTGATATTTTTGGGTTTAAATCAATTCTAGGGTGGGAATGTTTTCCTTTGTTATAAATATACATCATTTTACTGTCCACATAACAGTTGAAATGGCAAATAATTACTAGTTTGAGTTAAAAAAATAAGAATTATCATTTTTACGTCATGTTACGATTTTGAAATCAGGACCACTTCGTCAAGTGCGTCAAACAACCCAGAATTATTTCTTCGGTTTTTCTAGGTAGCAGAGGTACACACAATAGCTTAATTATAGTCTAAATGCAAGTCAATAGGAATGGAATGTGTCCCAAACAGTAATGACTGTTCTCTGTGAGCCGCGTCCACTCAGAGCACTGATCCACCGCACTGACAAGAGCGTACACTGAAGAGCCGCTTCTGGCATTTGCAGCGTCCCTCTGCAGCCGTTCTTGCAGCCACTCGCAAGAGTTCCCTGCAAGCTTCTGAATGCTTCTGGTAGGGTCGTACCAGTTTATACTCCATCCACCACCATCTTCTGTTCCATCCCCATTCACGTTGGTGACGAAGCTCTGGAGCAGGGTCATCATTTGGGCCCAACCGTGACCAGCCTGGTAGACAGCTCTCTTGGTGTGTTGAATGAGTGCGCCTGTGTAGGAGGCCAGCCATCAATAGCTGTGCCTTTCTTGCTGAACAGCTGTTTCCCTTGGCCTGTTCCACCCTCCTCTGTGCTGGTGCGATCGTACGCATGACATAATCGCTTCCAGTGGTGTGCATCCACTCGTCAATGCACGTTGGTCTGGCATGGCACCCAGGCGCAGAATGCTGGTGTGACTCTCCATAGGTGGGTCCAGGTTCCCATGCAGTCTTCTTGCCCACCTGCCGCAAAACACGACCCCGTGTCACATCATAAAGGCGTGGAACCATCGGCAAGCCACACATCGGTCAGGACCAAGATACTTTGGCGATCTCATGAGGCAGCGATGAACCTGAAGCTCTCCAGCTCCAAAGGCAATCCACAGTTAGAGTGTTGAGGCGATTGGCTGATGCTATGGCCAGGACGTGACCACTTTCTGTAGCACAACTGTGGTCTATGAAACTTTTGCTGACCCCTGTTGTACGCATTCCTGTAGGGTGCAGGCGGATAACGAGTGTCAGCCTCCTCATTCGTGCCTGGCGCCTCAGAGCTGACACGTCCTGGCGATTGGAGCAAAGAACGCCGTGCCTTGTGTGGTGATGAGTATTTTTTGTTGGTGTCAATGTCTGCCACGTTAGAAGCCAGGAGGAAACAGGCTCTGTCTTGTTGTTCGTTGGATGCGGAGAAACTCTTGCCAGTTTTCCAGGAACTGCACTTGATGGCTCGACTCGTCTCCTAAATCCCTTTTCCTCTCTTGCTGCGAGTGTCCGCCTTTCAAGCTTGTCTGCCTTGTACAGATCCCAGAAATGTCTATCGTCCTACCATGCTGAAGCTGGGATGTGACTACGGCACGAAGACATCAGTGGCATAACCTTGAATGTCTTTGCAGTCCACTGGTCGCAGCATTGTTATGATGGCAGCTCCATCCAGGAATTTGACCTGTACCTGGGGGTGGAGAGATCCTCTTCACTGAACAAAGATTTTCCAGCAGGGCATGCAAGTCAGACTTGTTCAGTTCTCAGGTCACCCCATCTGAGACAGAGACGGTGGCCAGGCCTGGTTTTCGGTGGCTGAAAGAACTCGTCCCAAATCATCAGGCGTATCTTGGGAGGCAATGGTACAGCCTGGAGAAGAGCGAACAGTTCCGTTCCTTCAGGGATGACATCTGTAGCTGTTTCTGACTTCTTCTCTGACTGGTGGGCGGCTGAAAAGATGGGAGGTTGTTCCGCTTGTGGGATCCTGTGATAGGTACGTCTGGTTCACAAGCCTTTGTGGCACGTGTTAGACTCGGCTGGACAGTGAAGCACCTCTGAAACGTGTCTTCATGACAAAGAACAACACTTGCTGCCAGTGTGTGCAGTGTGTGTCCACACCTGAAAGCCGAAAAAATATGTCAAAATATGTGAAAGTGATTAAATTAGCTGGATTCTATATTAAATGACCATCACAGTCTAACAAAAACCCTGCATTTCTGAATCCACGGCCCAGAATTTCACAAGGCCATCGTGTGAGCCTTCTGGCTCCAAATAATTTAAAAAATGTATTTCATTCCTAATTATCTTGTGACTAATACCACATCTATTGTACCCAAAACAATTACAATTCCACTAAGTAGAAAAACTAGAGAGAGAAAAAAAAGTAGAGGAAAAACATAAAAAGTGCACAGACACCATTGTGCTATGGCGGATCCAACATTTCGAAGAAGATATTTTTGGCAGCCTTTTGTAAAATGGCAGGCACTGGCACTTCCGCTGCATGAATGATCTGGAATGGCCCTATATCCATATCTTTCCAAGCACCTTTTTAATTGTCTGCCAAATTTCAGCTTGTTTCCCAACCCACATTCTCCAATATTTCACCTATCTGCAGTACTCTTAACTTCACACACATTTAAAAGCGGGGGATAATACTTGATTTGCATCAACTCACTGTACCATATGTATTTGACCCAAGTCATGTCTATATAAACTAGAACTGTCATTATTCAATCGTATACATTTCGGTGTCTAGGATTTAGGATGGAGTTTGGATTGTCTTGAATGTCCGCAAGGAAGGAGCAAAGCGAAGGAGCTTGAAGTGAAGTGGTATACGCAACACCCTAAAGGCATTTGATCTTACTACTCACACTACACTACATGCACTTACATCCCTACACTATCTTCACTCAAATTTTCATATGGCTGTTAATTGCTCTGCCTCGGAGACCCTAACTGGGGAGGACCTAAATATCCCCAGGTCGGACCGTCATTCCAGATGACGCCTCGAGGTGTCTTGATACTTCCTCTAACGTTCTTTCTTTAAACTTCCTGCCACCATCGTGGTCTATATCTAACTAACTTAGATCTAACTTTCACTCTGTGGAACTCATCTCTCTTCCTCTACCTCTTCTTCTTTCCTCACCCGAAACTCAGTAGTCTGTGAGAACTGACACAGTCCTTTTTCTGTCGCCTCTTACTGTCTCTATTCTCATTTTCAATCCAAAGCTAGCTCTTGCGTAAATGGCACAACGATATCACTGTGCTCTCGTGCCCACGGTCTTTGAATCTCCGAATTGTCTACGATCAGTCTTCGACTTCAATGTCACTCTCAATACTAAATGTATCGTGCGGTATCTCTCTCACCTAACTCCTCGGACTATGTAAAAATTCTTTCGACTATTTAACATCAAATGTGGAGCACATCTTATCTCATTTTCCTTTACCAGAATTTCCATTCATGGTGATTTCAATGTTCACTCACCAGCATTGTCTATCATCTTCTTTCACGACCAAACTGGTGAAACAAGCCTACTACAGCTTTTATAATCCTACAAATCTAGACAGCTGGTGTCAGCACCCTACCCGTATGCCCTGACCGCCTTGAGACACGCCCAACATCTTGATCTTTTCCTAACTACTAACCCTTCTGCTTACTCTGTTAACTAATCTCTCCGTTGGGTTTTCCTCCGATCACAATCTTATTTCTGTAACCTGTCCCTATTGCTCCGTGCCGCTTCGACGCCACCTAAGCGGAGGTGCGTCTGGGGCATTTCCCCCTCAGCTAAGTGGGAAGACCTAGCAGTACTACTTTGATATCCACGGATGATTACTGCTTCATGTCAAAGAACCCATCTCTTGTGCAGAGTCATAACTGAGGTCATAATCTCTGGCATGGAGGCGTACATTTCCAAACTTTTTCTCTAATCCTACAGCCCGTCAACCTTTGTTAACTTTGCTTGTCTCATGCTGTCCGAGATGAGAGGCGGCTCACAACGGTACCGTAACCATCCATTTCCTGAACTCATGCCTCAATATATTTTTGCCCGTAATCCTGCCCAAATCTATGCTTCAACTTTACCAAAAACTCTTTCATTCATAGAAAATTCCTAATCTTTGTGACTCATATCCTTCTCGTGACTTCTGGCATCAGCTAATACCATCTCTAAACATTTTTCTTCTGCATCTTTCCCACCCTATGCCTTCACCCAGATGGCTCCACAGCTGTCTCATCATATTTCCTAAAGTTTTGACTCTTCGCTTAAAACCTTTGGCTGAAAAGCCACTCTGTTGATGGAGGGCTTGTCTCCCTTGCTCCTCCACCTCTGACTAAGATTATCCTGTTTATTAAGATCCTTCGTATGATGTTTTGCTTTGCCCTTTCTGCCTAGATCCCGGAAGGCTTACGGTCGCTGGACGGAGTCCGTCCTATTGTTCTCAAAAACTGTGCTTCTGTGCTTGGCACCCTGTCTGGTCAAACTTTCCGTCTTTGTCATATCTACTTCCACCTTTCGATTCTTGCTGGAAGTTTGCTCACATCCAGCTGTTCCTAAAAAGGGTGAACCGTTCTGAAACGTCAAACTACGTGTTACATAGGGTTTGACTTCCTACCTTCTAAAGTGTTTTTAAATCTATACTTAACTAAGGGGGTGGCACTCAGAGAGCGTCAATACCTACTGCCGAGGTATGCACTCTAAAACAAACAGTTGTGATTCAATTTCATCCACATTAATCAGTTCTTCCTTAATTAAATACACTTGGTATAACCCAGTTTTGGTCCAAATCTATTCGTAACTTTTCGAAAATCCTGTACATTAGCAAACAAACAAATAAACAGAAAATCGTGGTGAAAACATAACCTCCCTCTACCACTTCGTGGCGGAGGTAATAAGAAGTTTCTAGCATCTATCTGCTCACAATTCTTCTATCTGATCGTCAGTACGGTTTCCGTAAAGGGGCGATCTACGGCGATTTTCTAGCTTTCCTAACTGAATCTGGTCATCCTCCTTGTGAAACTTTGGCTGTTGCCCTTGACATATCAAAACTTTGATAGAGCCTGGCCACAAATCCTTAATTTCCAAACTACCTACCCTCCATTCGGTTTCTATCCTTCTCTCTGTACCGCATCTTAAGTTCTTAACCGTCTATTGTATCTACCGTGACGGACATTGTTCTTCTCCTACCCATCTACAATCAACTAGTGGTTTCCCCAGGGGTTCTGTCCTATCACCCCTCTCTTCTATTATTCATTAATGAGCTCTAAGTCTAACTCAAGCGCCTATCCGCTCCTACGCTGATGATTCTAACCCTAACCTTTTGTCACGTCTTTTATTAGACGTCCCAACTCAACAGGGACGTACGTGATTCCCGAGAAATGCCAGCGAGCGTCTAACATCTGATCTTTCTATCATTTCTGATTGGGGCAAAGCAAACCTTTGTTTTGGTTCAATGCCATCAAAACCTAATTTTTTCACCTATCACTCGACAAAACATACCAGATAACTATCCTCTCTCTTCAATGACCCTCACTATCCCTCTTCTACATGAACATTCTAGGACTATCCTTTACTAAAAATCTGAACTGGAGAATCTCACATCTCAATCTCTTGCTAAAACAGCTTTTTAGAGTTAGGTGTCCTGTGGCGTCTGCGTCCTTTATTTTTTCTTCCCTCCTAGTTGCTTGCTCTGTACAGGGGGCTTAATCCGCCATGTATGGAGTATGTCTCACATGTTGGGGAGGATCCACTCCATACAGCTCTCCTAAACGGGGTGAATCAAAAGCGTATCGTTTCATCAACTCCCCCTCTAACTTACTGTCTTCAATCTTTAAATCACCGGACGGGGATATCTTGCTTCTCCTTTCTATTTTCTATCGTGTATTTTCAAGCTCCTCTGCTCTTCTAACTTGCTAACTGCATGCCTCCCCGCCTCCCGCGCCACGCTGCACAAGACTTCTACTCATTCTCATTCCTATTCTGTCCATCTCCTAATGCAGACAAGTTTAATCAGTATCTTTAACCTTTCATCCCTTTCACTGGTAACTCAAGGATCATCTCTTCCTGTTTTATATTTTTCCACTTTCCTACGACTTAAATCTTTCAATAGAAGAATTAACAAGAAGACAACCTCCCTCCCGAACTACATTGGCCTCCCCTCTTTTGTTTCTTTTTTTTTATTCTCCTACTGTCTATTATAGGGACTGGCAACTATCGTGTTTGTGTTACCTATTTTTTGTTGTGCCCTGTGCCAGTCCGCTTGTGATGTAAAAATAATTTTTTTTTAGAAATTAGGATTATGCATTACTTGGAATTGAAGCACTTTCTTCTGTGCACAGCAGTCACGAATGATGGCTTGAATTACCTGGGGAATCAAGTTTGGACAGCCAGTCTTGTAACGTTTGCTTCATCTATTTTCATGGCAACTGTAATGGATTGTTCCCCAACTTCCAGTTTGCGATCTTAAGGTTAAGAGGGACCGCCCACCCTAAATCTTGCTTACTGATGGATCTTGCGGCACATTTAATGGGCTATTACGGGCTAAGTAAAGACATTAAACGTAATAGTCCGGCCAGCTTAGTGAAATGAATGGGGACATGCCGGATAAAAGCACCAAAATTTTTTCAGGCACTCTACAGGCTCTTAGCTAGATTTTGAGAGGGGAGACAAATTGATCCCATCACTCAGATGGCTATAAGGAACGCTTCTTTATTATTTTGACATTTCCGCATGTGGAAAATTAGGGTAAATGGGTTTTTTTTAAAAGAATAGTCATAAGGATAATGTTTATTGGAGCAAGTTATTTATTATTATTATTTAAAAACTCCAGAACAAAATATTCCAATATGGCTGTCAAAAAAAACATAAATTAAATATTTATTCGACTTTAAACTCCCCTGCGGACATCGCGAAATGCCATGTAGTTTATTAGCAGAACACAAATTTAAAAAACAAAACTCCTTGCAATTAAAAAATGACAGTGGTTAATCTACTGACGGTGCATTATGAAAAATAAGTTTTCTTTAAGCTCATTATACAAAAATCATGTCTTCCTGTACAGCTGCGGGAAAATGCCATGTTCTTTGTTAAGCACCAGTATCACAATGCAGGTATGATTCATAATTGTAATTATGTGTCTACTTCTCACATTGCGGGCTGCACAGTTCGGTGCATTTCCAGCGGGCCTTTTCTTGCAAAAACATCTCCCGCCAAAACCCTGCAGCACTTTTGCAGGCACACTTCCCCAAGTTCACTTACAGCCTTTGCTGCCGCAGGCGACGAATGTCGTGATCGACTGTTTGGTATTTGCTTGTCCTTCTGGCTCTCTTTTTGCAGTTGAAGAGTATGATCTGTGAGGCAGTGAGACAGGCCTGGGAATCTGTGCAGTCCTGATCTTTAAAGTCAGCTCCTTTCATCAGCATGGTCACCATACTCTTGAGGTTGGCTGGAACAGATTTTCTTCTGGCAGTCAGGGGGAAAGGAGCCATGAAGTTAAAAACCACAGGAACGAAAGAGGGTCCTCTCGCACAATCCTGGCAGCTTTTGCCAAAATTAGTGCATCTCCTTCAATAGTCATCTCCATGGCCTGTTTCAGCATTTGTTGCATGCCTTTTTAAAAGGACAAGTAGCCTTTTTTTCCATCATTTTGCTCTTGTGAATATGGAAAAGTGTTTAAAGGATTTGCTCTTTAAAGCGAACTTTGTTGACTTCACTCCTGATCCCAAAAGTCAGCAAAGACGACTTTCGTAGAGTTTGCCGTAGGAAGCAAACTTGAAAAGACAATTTTGCCTTTCTTCCACTTCATCTTCTATGTAAGTGACCAGCCTCAGCAAATGCTCTTGCTCGGGCTTTCTTTTTCTGGTTTACTGGCATCCTGTAAAGGGTTTTTCCCCGTTCCTGATCAGGGACCGGTGACGATTCCGCAGTCCAACCAAGCAAGCAAGATGGTACTTGGCCTCCAGTGCAATGAGGTCACCGACCCCCTTCAATCCTGGTCAACAAATCTGAATCCAACAGATCTCGGGCCATTGACCTAAAAATTTTCATCTGCCCCTAGGGTTTTGAACTCATGCAGGAGTCCATCTTCTTTGGTGCAAATATGCAGTGGTCTTGTCGAAACATTTGCGTGGACGACGGCATCGGTCTTCTGGAGCAGGAGTGCTATCTCTCCCCCGCTTCTTCGCCCCTTGCCAGTTTCTGTGTGTTGAATTGGCGTGACATGATTTTGCCACTGTGCATGATTCCTGATCAACTCATCACGTCTGTTTGGCAGCACCAAATGCAAGAGGCACTGGCAGAGCGTTGAGTTCTCTGAACTGAGTCACTTTCTCCAGGGAAAAACCATAGACAGCTGGCGCCGACTTGTCCGCTCCATGTGCATTTAAAGGGACAGCGAAGTGGCTCAGAGGTTTTCTTCTGGCAGACTGCACACGTGACCAATCCATCACAGATGAGGACTGGGGCTCTTCAAAAACTGCAACACACAAAACAAAACAGTTAGCAGACATTGTTGCATCCTTTAAATAGTACATGTACGTAAGTAATTCAGGTCATACATGTAAGCCTAAATTCCATTGTAAAAGACGGTTTTCCTGGTAAAATTTTAAAAGTGTTGATCTTGAAGTATAAAAAGGGATGAAAAAAATAACAAACTAGTGGAGTATTGCATATACGGAATATTTCTTTTCCATTAAAGGCGAATCTTGATTTCATCGAGAATTTTTTTAAGTGAAAATTAGCCGTTATCCAAAAAATGGTTCATAGAGGCTCTGAGTAATTGGATCGTTTGTCTCCCCTCTCAAAATCATAGCTAGGACCCTGTAGAGATCCTGAACAAAATTTGGTGCTTTTATCCGGCATGTCCCCATCCTCTTGAAATCTGGTCCTTAGCGGCCGGACTATAAGTTTCATTCAGATCTGGCCTTTACCTTTTGGCCATATAATAATAATAATAAGAAAAAAAGAGGAAAATTCGGCTGGTTTAAATTGCTTTCAACTCCTAGGATTATTGATGCATTTCTTTTATTTGTTAACCATTAACTCTTATATTTATAGAGAAAGATTATTTGGTGTGTTTTTTCTCTATCTTTGTTTATCGTTGAGAAAAAAAATATCTTAAAATCTTGAAAAATTTCCCAAAAAATTATGTTTGAAACACTAGTGCCATGTTCATAATTGACATAAATAAAATATTCCACCATACTTCGCTTCGTTTTTTATCCAGCTATCCATTGCTACCTCATATGTAAGGATCGAATAAAAAATGATGAAGGAGAGCACAATTGTATTAGCATAACTTACATTTTTCAGAAACGAGCCGTAACATTTTTTTTTTAGTTTGACTAAGTGTTACGTCAGTAAATCTCATAAGGGTCTAGGAATTATGTTCCATTTAATTTCTGACGTTATTATGAATGTTTGCAGTAACTCAGACACACATGGTCCACTCCTGCAGGGCAGTATATTAGTCACTCAAGGTAAGGGTTTAATTGTCGCCAGGTAGGAGCGCTTTTCAGAACATACCAGATTGGTATCCTGGATACGCAGGTGCACTTCTGTTTCGTTTTCTGTGCTTTTGGGCTCACACACTACACAGACAACATACACCTACTCACATCCATCCACGTGTCTGCTAGAAGGATTCACGACCAAGGACGGTCTCTCCAACCTAATTGGATCCCGAGCCATGCTGGCATTGACGGCAACGATGTAGCGGACGAAGCCGCCAAACACGCCCTCCACCTACCTTCAGTCACCGCCAACATACCACGCAGTTTTGTCCAAAATTTAAAGGGAAGACTTTGCCTTCGGATCCGAAAAAAACTACAAACAACAACTCTGCATCGGCTACATGTACAGCGCTGCCACCAAGAACAACCAG
>JACEEZ010003648.1:57659-60936 GCA_016584305.1 Chionoecetes opilio | reverse complement strand
GTTGTGAAATTTTTTTAGTTTTTTATTTTATGTTAGTTTTTAAACCCTTATGTGTACGTGTATTGTAAAGTTATGTGTACGGTCGGTAGTGTTGTTTTTGTGTAGTGTATGTGTTACGTGTATTATCGTTACGTGTATGTTAGTTATTTTAAAGTGTACGTTATTGTATGATGTATACGTTACTGTATGGTTACTGTATGTATACGTGTCGTTAGTATTGTATTATACGTGTCGTGTTGTATACGTGTTTATACGTGTACTTATGTAACTTTATGTTACGTGCTTATGTTACGTTTTGGGATATGTCTGTATGTAACGTTATGTTTGTACTGTATGTTATGTATGTATACGTGTACGTGTATGTATACGTTTTGATAACTTCTTTTATGTATACGTGTATTTTTACTTTTACGTGTATGTATACGTGTATGTTTCGTGTGTTTTTATACGTTATATATTTGTACGTGTATTTTTACGTTACGTATACGTGTACTGATGTATACGTGTACATATATTACGTATTTTTAGGGACTATATTACTGTTGTATACGTGACGTATACGTGTACTGTATTATACTTATGTATAGTGACTTTTTTATAGGTATGTTATGTAGTGTATAACGTTATTAAACCCTGTACGTGTTTGTACGTGATTTATCGTGTACTGTATGTTAGTGTAGTTACGTGTACGTTATGTAACTGTAGTATAGTGTCGTGTTGTATACGTGTTGTAACTGTACGTGTTTATCGTGTATTATACGTTATGTTGTATACGTGTATGTATACTTATGTGTATTAACTTTTAAGTTATGTATCGTGTATGTAACTGTTGTGTATTTACGTGTTGTTACTGTACGTGTATGTATACGTGTACGTTACGTGTACTGTATTTACGTGTAGTGTAGTATAGGTACGTGTACGTGTATGTTCGTGTATTATACTTATGTATACGTGTATGTATAAGTGTAGTATAAGGTACCTGTATGTAACCGTGTCGTGTATGTTACCGTTCGTGTATTATACCGTTATGTTACGTGTATGTTAAAGTATACGTGTATGTTACGTGTATTGTATTATATGTTACGGTTGATCGTTATGTGAGTTACGTGTATGTATTGTGTTTTTGTATGTATACGTGTACGTACGTGTATGTGTATGTTAAATGTACGTATAGTTTACGGTATGTATACGGTACGATACTTACGTGTATTTACGTTACGTTTATTATACTTACGTATACGTGTAGTATTTATCGTGTACGTGTACGTGTATGTATACGTGTACGTTATGTATTGTTTTCGTGGTTATGTTAGTGACGTGATGTATACCCTTCTGTGTGTAGTAAACCCGGGAAAGTGAACGTGTATGATACCGTGATGTGTACGGTTTAAAGTTACGTGTAGTTAGTGGTTAGGGGTTGTGTATGTATTAACGTGTACGGGGTATGTATACTGTATGGATACTGAGTGTATGTATATTTGTTTATAGCCGCAAAAACCCGGGCCCACGGGGGGACTTTTTGGCTAGCTCCTGCGGGGGGCTATTGGGGGGGTTGGCCCCCCCAAAAACACACTCCGAGGGCCCCCTTTTAGCTTTCCCGAAAACATGGATGTAAAAATATTGTATTAACGCCAAAACCCATTTTCCCCCCAAACAAACCCCACCCTTCACTCACCCTTACCCACCCCCCCACCCTTCATTTTACCCATTCCCACCACCCCCCCCCTGACCCGTTCAGAAAAATATTTTTTCCTTTTTTTATACCCTCCTGCACGGTTTCCCAAGCTTTTTGACCTGGAAAAGTCGAAAATTACAACCATTATAAGCTAAAATGTCAGGAACGTTTGCCCATGAAGCATAAAGTTTATTCTATACACGTTTTTTCGAAACGCCAGTTCGGAGCAATTTAAATGTTGTTTTGTCATTTTTCACCAATAAAGGGGATAAGCAGGTTAAAGCAATAATTAGATGCTGATTTGAAACATCAAATGCATAGAAACATTTATGAAATATACATTGATATTACAGAACAAATTTTCAAAAAGTTAAACTAAATAAATTTATTCACTCTAGTCACAAATTCACAAGGTTTAGCATGACATCTAATGGTCTGTTATGTTTGTTGCAGATCTGTTGAAACACTGCTAACAAACCCAGAGAACTTCACAAGATAACTTCCTATGCAGTAAGCAAGGAGTTTCCGAGACGAAAAAGTTGACATCTCAGAACTCCACTGAAATCAGAGACAAGCGTCCGCCGACTGCTACTAGATCTGCTACAGAAACCTTCCTGATCGGCTACCCATACCCAGATCAGTGCTCCATTTTACCCACCAACGACAGGCCCTTCCAGACTTCCCTCCATCCCCAGAGTTTCCCAGAAATACAGGGAATCCTAAGAATCAAGACTCGCCATGAAACAGTGGAGCTATCACCCATTCTGGCAGATGGTTTGGGATCAGACCATGACCAAGTACAATGCAGCGCAGCATTTCATGACATTTCACAAAAGCACAGAGATCTAGCAAAGGAATAAAGGTAGAACTGACCCTGGAGGAAAAGGAGTGCCTTTGTCCGGGAAATTAGATCCTGTTCAAACATAGGAGCTTCAGATGCATCCAGGAATGAGAGAAACCGACCTGCTATCAAGGGAGAAGAAGGACAAGGAAAATCAGTTCTACCAGGATCAGAAGACAGAGAGAAAGGCCCACATGTCTGGTCATGACAAGATATTTGAGTCACGGTTTCCCAGCAGCAAGCAGAGAGGGCTGCAAGACTTGCAAGCAGAGAGGGGAACAAGATATGAATTTGTCACAAAATTTCTACAATTTTTTCAGCTGCCACACAGCGAAGGACTGCTACTGATGTGTCTACCTGGGCTGACCCAACCGACAGTGAAGGGAATGCAGAGGACATGGATTACCAACAACCTCGTCCTGGATGTTCACATCACCAAGACACTGTGACTCTCACATTTCCCAGGAGGGTCATGGAGTGTGTTGACATCTGCAGTACCGCTGATCGTCTGGGTTTGGGTCTGACAATCAAGTGACGGGCCTTTAGTCTCTGCTACATTGAAGGCTGGTGGAGCTGACCTGGAAAAGGGTTTGTCATCTCAACTTTAACAACGAGACGGAACAGGATGCTGACAAGGTACCACATCAGCCAGGAGTACATGGCAGCATTTAGCGAGGACTCTCCCAAGTATGCTGCTCTCCACTGGATGGCAAGATGCTGAGAGATGTCCTGGGAAGGGATCCTGGGACCACGTCAGAGAC
>JACEEZ010003648.1:30159-52659 GCA_016584305.1 Chionoecetes opilio | reverse complement strand
GAACATTACACTTCCTGATATTGAACTGTTGGCACAAGGAATCAAGAACTTGATTAACAAACTCAGTGCCGTTATCAGACAACAGAACCTTGGGAGTAGTGAAAGGACAAATGACATGATCAAGAAATGCACGTGCCACTGTTTGTGCTGATTTGTTAGGCAGTGGAGCAATAATGGAAAAACGTGAAAAATGATCAACAGCAACCATTAAATATTGATTTCCACGTTCAGTAAGAGTGAGTTTCAACAAATCAATGCCAAGAACTTCCCATGGTGCTGAAGGCACAGGATAACTGAGAATGGGAACATGAGCATGTATATCACCTTTAGTTCTTGCACACCTATGACATACTTCAATGTAGTCATTGATATCCTTTCTTATGGTGAGCCAGAAGAATTTAAGTCTAGCTTGTGAAAGTGACTTTTCCTTGCCAGGATGTGAAGCATTGGGTGTGTCATGAATTAGTTTAAGGACAGACTGGACATGAGTTGGAGGAATGACAAGTTGGTGGATGAGACGAGATGGTTCATGCTTACCTGTAAGTGTGGTTGCTTTGTACAGCAACTGTTCCTGAAGGAGGTAATGTGCATGAGAAGGAACCTTAGGAATGTCAGAGTCATCACCTGATTCAAGGTAATAGATGACTTTTGACAATGTGGGGTCATTGCGTTGAGCAGTGTAGAGATCATCGTGAGAAAGCGTGTCGAATGTGGATGCTTGCGTGGTGACAGGACATGTAAGTGCACAGTTGCGAGAAAGAGCATCAGCTGCAACGTTAGCTTTGCCTTGAATGTACGCAAACTCAGGCATGAAATCTTGAATTGTAAGTAACCATCGAGCCATGCGTCCTGACTGGTCCTTGGCCTTGAAGAGGTGAAGTAAGGGTTTATGATCCGTAAGGACCTTGATAGGATAGCCATGAATTAGGTAACGAAACTTCTTTAAGAACCAAATGACTGCAAGGGCTTCGATCTCTGTCACTGCGTAGTTCTTCTCTGCCTTGTTAAGTAGACGAGAGACATACGCGATGGGGCGTTGCTTACCATCGTGGTCTTGCATGAGTACTGCACCGAGACCAGTGTAGCTAGCGTCAGTGTTGAGAATGAAAGGTTTAGTGTAGTCAGGGTACGCAAGAACAGGCGCAGAAGTGAGAGCGTGCTTAAGAGCAGCGAAAGCGTTTTCCTGACTGTCAGACCATTGGAAGGGCACATCTTTCTTGAAGATTGAAGTGAGTGGAGAAGCCATGGTGGCAAATCCTTTGATAAATCTGCGGTAATAGGAGCTAAGTCCTATGAAACTACGGACTTGATCTACATTGACTGGAGTAGGATAATTAGTTACAGCGCTGACTTTGTCATTTGACGTTTGAATACCGTCAGCGTTAATAAGATGGCCAAGAAAGGTAGTTTCTTTGCGTAGGAGCGCGCATTTGGAGAGTTTAAGTTTCTAGCCTGCGTCCTGAAGACGAGTGAAAACTTTTCTGAGTTTCTGGAGATGTTCTGGGACTGATTTAGAGAAAACGATCAAGTCGTCAAGGTAGGAAAAAAGTGTATTACCCATTAAACCAGTGAATATGGAATTGATCAAGCGTTGGAACGTCGTGGGTGATCCAGAAAATACCATAGGCATACGGCAGTACTGGTAATGTCCTGAGGGTGTAGAAAAAGCAGTGTATTCACGGCTTTCTGCGTCAAGTTCGACTTGCCAGAAGCCGGAGCACAAATCCAAGGTGGAAAAAACAGTGTTATGATCACCTAGATTCTGCAAAATATCCTTGAGGACTGGCATGGGATACCGAGAAGGAACAGTCAGTTTGTTAAGCGCTCGGAAATCGACTACAGGGCGCCATTCGCCTGAGCTCTTTGGAACCAGGAACGTACCAGGAACCAGGCTATTGAATGGACTGCTCGAGTCTTCAATGATTCCATCAGTTAGCTTTTCGGAGACCATGCGATCGACAATGGCATTCTTACTGTGGGCCATGCGATACGCTGGTATGTAGGCAGGTTGGGCGTCATTCATAAGCTTAATCTTATGAGTGACGACGTTGGTTTTACCTAGTGTCTCACCGGGGAGAGACACAATACTCCTGAAGTCGGTCAAGAGTTGAATAAGCTCATCCTGTGAATCTGGATGGTCTGTGGTTTGCACATGAGGTTGAAGGTCAGACAAATTTGAAGGCGTCTGAACTGAAATGGAGTTAACTGAACTCGTGGACTCGTGTGGACATTCGTCGACACGAACGTCAGCTGGGTAGACGTAAAATGTACAAAGTCGTGTACCACAAGTGAGAGTGACTGGAACTGTGGTGACGTTAACCACATAAAGGTTTGATCTGCCATGATTTTTGAGTCTGCACAGCGCTGCAGGAACAGCTAGAGCAGAATGAGTGACCGTCTCAGGGAGAGACATAGCATCGACGTTCGAAACGCCTTTTACCCGAACGTCTACCAGGGTTCAGGTGTGTGGTAGAAGCTCAACGTTGGACGAGATGACAGCGTGACAGTGCTTAGCTTGGTCTTCTAAGACCTTGTAAAGTGAGACTTCTGGGAGTGGAGTGGTGTTATTAGACGTAGAAGCGTCTGTGGCTACATACGCGACGAAGGTCTTACGTTTTCGTTTTGAGCGAGAAAGGCGACCAGCGGAACTACGACATGGTCTGGATGGTGAATGTTGGTTAGGCATTGCAAGTGGAGAACTAGGAATGGAGAACACTTGTATCAGAGATTTGTCAGTAGGAGTGCATGTGGAATCAAGAGCTTGTGAAGACACGGGAGAGTCGCATGCAGTGGAGGAGACAATGTCAGTGTGAACAGAGTCAGGAAAAGCTCTAGATTGTTTCAAGACCTCTGGAATGAAACATTCACGCCAATAGATTCCATGTAAGCGTGGGTATAGGTCTATCTGTTGTTGGGTTAGAGCAAGACGGCCAATGAGAGCGTCAGCTGGAATGGTTATGCCGTCTGCTATATAGTAAGTCAGGCTGACAGGTGGCAAGTCAGGACATAGGTATGTGTTAAACATAACTTTACCTAGAGTAGTGAGTGCGGTTCCATCGATTCCACAAAGTTGCAGGTCAGAAGGTTCTAAAATTATTAATATACGATTACGCACAGATCTGATGTTATCAAAGCACTCTTTAGTCATGATATTTACTGAAGAACCTGTATCAATAAACAAGGTGAAGTAGTGCTGGTTGACTTCAGCTTGTAAAATCATTGGGTCCTCCCAAAGTGTATTAGAAATGGTATACAAAGGGAGTGAAGGTTCATCTGTGTGATCTGGTTCGTGTTGCTTGGAGGAATGCACGTCACGTGGTAGTCATTGAGGGTTATACTGTTGTGAATGGTGAGGAGATTGTGGTCCTTCACGACCGTCAGAGGTGTTGTGTTGCTGTGAATATCGAGGAGCGTTTGTTCCTGCGCGACATTCAGAAGTGTCGTGACCACATTGACCATGGTGATCACAAAAGCGTGGAACATACTGCTGGTTTGGAAAATGACGTTGTCGTGTGAAGCAACGCTCGATCGTGGGTCCCTTGTTTTTGCAGTAATAGCAATACGAGGCAGGTGAGTGATTAGCACGGGACTGTCGTGAATGTGAAGATGAGCGTTGTCTTTGGCGATTGTTTGAGGGTTTGAGTTGAAAGGAGGACGAGAAGTGCTTCGTGGTTGGTGGTGTTGGTGTTGTATAGATACAGCAGCAGGAATGTGCATAGTTTGAAAACACTAGTGACGAAGAGTCCTCAAAATTGGAAGTAAATGCAGTTAAGGTGTCTGTTGGAGCAAAGTGAAAGTGTTTATCAGACGCCTGTTTAGCTGTGGAAGGGTGTATGAGAAACATATAAGTGTAGTATCCAAAAAGGTTACCGACAGCTTGTAGACTCATTTTCCCATCTTCATCAACCCATTCTGAAAATTCCAGCTGTCTTATCAAGTCTAATTTGACGTTAGAAGATTGTTGCAAAGCTGACATGACTGGGATAGGGTGTTCTTGCCTTTTGTGAGTGTCTGCAAGTCTAAAGAGAGGAGCAAGGATACCGGATTTCTGACTGCCACTGAAATATTTATTGAATGTGGTCTAAAATTCGTCATAGGTCTTAATTGTGAGAAATAAATCACTCTGCAGGTATTGTCCTGCAAGGCAGTTAGACAAGTCACAGCGGGACTTTAGTTGAGCGATTTTGATTGCATCGTCAGTGATGTTACGACGCGCGATCTCATCGTCAACATCTTTGGGTAGTATGTGTACTGGAATATTGTTGCCTGTGAATTTGGGAAAGGAAGGAACCTCGTGTACCAGAGTGACTGAAGTTGGCGCTGGTGGTGGCATGATGACAGGTGAATTTGTGAAGAAGAAAGGAATAAAAATATCAGAGTACACAACAGTTATGGCAAATAATGATAATAATAATAATAATGTAATATCCTAGATAAGAGTACGTAGATATGGAAAACACGCGAGAGAACGTGAATAAAAGTTAAATAACACAGTGTAAGTTGGAGAGTGTTAGTGTATCACTTATGGAACAAAAGCATATGTGAGTGTGGAGTGTCAGTGTATCACTTATGTAACAAAAGAAAAAAGAAAGGGACTAAATAAAAGAGCCGTTACGCTCACAATGTACAAATACCGTAACTCAGCGGAAACCCATAAAGTCCAAAGGGCAGGAGTATCAGACACGGACAGACACTGTGAGGCGGACGCTGTAACAGTCACACAGGGTTGCGGGTATAACAGGTCAGGATCCCTAGGGAGGTCAAGTTCTTATCAGCACACAGTCATAAATGAATAAAATAACAAGGTGGAAACACACCACAGTATCACAAAAGGTATGGCACTACAAAAAATTGAAACCAAAAATTGAAATAATGCACTCAAAAGTAAGTCACAACTCAACTGGGTATAGCAAGCATATGTAGACACAAACTATAGAGAGCATAGGAATAAAATAATGATATGGTACTTAACGAATGTTTGAAGACTTGGTGGAGGATGCTGTGGAAGGAGATGTGGAAGAGATGAATCGAAGCGGCGCGGCGTGGAAAAGCAGAGACGAGGTGGACTTTACCTCGCTGCCTGCGTGTGGATGAAAGTGAAAGTGATGTAGACAGCTTCGATGGTGATGAGGAACCGTGTATGTGGATGCGTAGGGCGGCCTGGTGGGAATGCCGTGTGGATGGAGATCTAGTAGAAGCACGTGGAGGGGCGCGAAGGGTGGCCCGGTGTTGAGATGACGTGGGCGGCCAGGCGTGATGCGTAGGTGAGGCAGTATGGTCCCGTGGAACTTTCCCTCGTGGCCAGGTGTTGTCGTGGAGGCTTGGAGTGGCTGTTTGGGCGCCACGTGGTACGTTGGAGTGGGAAGGCCTCGGTGGTGGATGTGGTGGAGGAGGCGGCTGTTGTGGAGAGCTGGGCGTAGCAAGCGGTGGAGGTGGCTTAGGTGGTAAGTGGCGCGAGGGCGGCAGCTTGAAGGAAGATCAGGCGACGCGGAGTCACACGTGGAAGGCAGGTATAGCCGGGTGGATGGAACACAGATAAGGGCGGCGCAAGTAGTTGATGTAGCAGCGCGGGAGGTCCGTGGCGGCGGCTTAATGAGGAACGATGTGGCGGCGCGGAAGTCAAGAAGTGATTAACCTGTTACCAGATCCCATCGCTATCACCATGTGTAAAGTGATTTTGGTATGTCACTTTTAGGGTGAGCAGAAACAGGTAACTCTGCTTTGATAGTCGTTTATTAACTCTTGGGTGAAGGTAACAGGTAAGGTGACTCGGGGACTGGTGAGTTGCTCCTGCCGTGGTTTGGATGTGTCTTGGTGACTTGAGTTGCTAGTACGGAGGTCTGTGTCCAAGTGACTCTCCTCTACAAGAAACCTCTTTATAAAGGATCACGATACTCAAGACCTGACGCCTAATGTACTGACGACCTGAACACCTGAGAACATTTGGCGAGGCTGAGGTCGAGTTTAAAGGATTAGTGTATTGCCTAGGGAGTGGATTAGCCAGGTGTTCCTGGACCCAACATCAAGTATACAGAACACAGAACACATAGTTGAACACCAATAATAATAATAATACTAATACTACATGTGAACAGGAACCACTCAAGCCTCCTTCCACGCTGAAGGCCAGATGTTTTCCTGCAGGCAGGCAGTGAAGACTGTGGTGAGAGGGACAGACAGCTCCCGGGCGCACTGTTTTAACAAATGCGGGCTGACGTCATCAGGGCCAGTGGCTTTTTTGGTGTCGAGCCCTCGCAGGATTTGCTCGACCTGCGCCTGCGTCACCTCCACCTTGTGGACTGTCTCTTCACACTGCTGCTCCAGACGAGGCGGGGGCTGCCGGGGGGCCTCCACCTTCATCTTTGCAGAGAAGAGATTAGCCAGCAGCTGAGCCTTCTCCTTGCTGCTGACAGCCGCTGTTCCGTCCTGTTGGTGAGGGGAGGAATTGAATCTTGGCGGCTGATTCCCTGTTTTTCCTTAACCAGGGACCACCAAGTCTTGTTTCCCACGCCTGAGCCTCGTAGTTTGCGGCGCAAGTCCTCCTCCCACTTTTGTATGGCTCATTTGCTGGACACCACCATCCTCCTGCAGACCGCCCGGTGCAGGTCTTTGTTGCGCCGTGTCGGGTTCCGCTTGAAGCGGAGCCACGCTGAATACTTGGCCTCGGCAGCAACACGGCAACGGTAGCCAAACCATGGCTGATCCGTGGGCTTGGTGGTGTAGTCGCGGTGTGGCACATGGCGTCTCTAAAGGGCCAGGAGGCGGGAAGTAAGGGCTCGTGACATATTTTCCACCCCGTCCCGCAGCAAAGTACCCCACGCCGTGTATCGTCACGGCGCAAGGAGGCCCGTCCGCCTTATCCCACAACCAGAAGTACGGAAAGGGGGTCTGTCCCCAGCCAACCTATATCCTTTTGTGTTANTTTATATACAGTTTTTTATATTTTTTTTAATTTTTTATATTTTTTTTGTATATATGTATATAACATGTATATTTATTATATATACATGTAATAGAAAATTTTATCTTATATTTTTTTTTTTTTTTTTTTTTTTTTTTTTTATTATTATTTTTTAAAATTATAATATGTATATTACATTTTAGTTTTTAAAATTAAAATTTATTACATGTATAATGTTTTTAATTTTAAATAATGTTATATGTATTATAAAATGTATAATTTAATATACGTATATATTTTTATACATGTATATATGTATATATAATGTATATATGTATAATAAACATTTATTTTTATAATATATATTATGTAAAAAGATTGTATATATACATGTTATATGTATATAATGTTATTTTATGTATATATTTTATTACGTTATTTTAAATGTATATATGTATTATAATGTTTTAATATATTTAATATAATTATATATATATTTATATAATTTTTTTAAAAATTATAATAATTATATATATATAATATATGTTTAAATATATATGATAAAATATATTATTATATTTTATTATATATATATATTATTATATATATATATAATATTTTAATTATATATTATTTATATATTTTTTATATTAAATATATATATGTATATAATATAAATATTATTATTATTTTATATATAAATTTATTAATTTGTATATTATTTTATAATATATATGTTTATATTAAAATTTATCTATTTATTATTTTTTTGTTCTATATATAATTTTTATTTAATATATATTTTATATATATATCTATTATATTATATCTTTCTATATAATATTATAAAAAATTAAATTTTTTATATGTATCTATTTTTTTATATTTCTTATATATATATATATATTTCCTATATTATATATAATTTGTACCCTATATATAAATATGTATCTATATATATAATATATATCTAATATATGTATCTATATTTAGTTACATATATGTATATATGTTACATATATTATTATATATATATATATACTATATTATATATATATATATATATACATATTATTATTAAAAATTTTAAAGTGTTGGTATGTCCTTTTGGTGAGCAAACAGGTCATCTGTTTTGATAGTCGTTTTTTCCTCGGGGAAAAAGGAACGGGTTTCGGTTGTGTAAGGTGCTCGCGGACTGGTGATTCTCTTCCGGGTTGGGATGTGACTTGGTGCTTGAAGCGGGTGATTTTGCTAGTACAGGGGTCTGTGTCTAATTTGGTCGCTCACAAAAACACACTTTTAAAGGGCCGCGCTACTCGGGGCAAAGTGACCTAACCCCTGCATACCAGGAACTCTGGGTAGGCTGAGGTCGGTTTAAAGGATTAGTGATTGCCTAGGGATGGATTAGCCTGGTCCAGGCCCCCAACATAAACCATACATACACAGAACACTTATTGAAACCAATAAAATAAAAAATACAAACCTACATATCGGCCCCTACATATCAATGGGCTGGGTGACGCTACCCGAGATGTCCTCATCTCGAAAAAAGGGAATAATCATAAAAGTGAAAAAAGGGACGGGACACAATAGAAATGGCAAAAAACATCCTATCTATATAATAAGATAAAAATAGGAAGGACACAGGAAAAGGATGCTACTCGTAAAAAAAATGGGAAAAAACAATCGTGGAAGGTCCGGGCATGGTATACAACTATGCGTACGAAAAAAAAATTGAACAATAAATCTTATGTAAAAAATTACATCATAAGGAAAGGGAAAAGAGAAAGGGAAAAGGAGTTACTTCTCACTACTAGGGAGGAAAAAACGATGGCCAGGGATTGGGAGCTGGGGAAGGATATAGATGGCGGGTTTGAGGCTGTGATTGAGGGGGGTGGATTCAGCAGAAGGGGGTTGGGTCCTCACATTTTAAGGCTTTGAAACTTTTTAAGAGAATAAAGGTGGCACTTTCCTATCCCGTCATTTTAAGTGAAGCAACAAACCTTATTTCCCTGTTCCTGACTATGAACCCGGAAGGGGCCGAAAATTTAGGGTCTAATTTGGAGTTTTTTTGCAAAAAGGGAACAACAATTCCCTCCCCAAGTGTAAATGTAAAAGCGATTTTGATATGGGACATACAGCTTTAGAGAAGCAAGTGATTGTTGGATACTTGGGCGTATTTTTTGGAACGGGTGAACCTTAGTTTTGACAAAGTCATCATAGTTTATTAGGCTTAAAAGGGTTTTTGGAAAAAAGATCAAAGGGAAGACATTTTCCTAGCAAAGGGAATGAATGTGGTGCCCTCAGAGACAACTTTTGTGGTGGAAATTGAAAAACCATCACCTAGGAGCAAGGGGCCCCCAAAGGGGTGTCATGTCAGGAATATGGAGCAAAAATTTGAGGTTTTTACGGTTGCAACGTTCTCCCAAACCTTTTAGCACTGGGGCGGTAAAAAGAACATTACACTTCCCTAAATTTGAACTTTTGGCACAAGGAATAAAGAATTGATTAAAAAAACTCAGTCCGTTACAACACAAAACCCTTGGGAGTATGAAGGACAATGACATGATCAAGAAATGCCGTCCACTTTTTGTGCTGATTTTTGGGGCAGTGGGAGCAAAAATGGAAAAACGTGAAAAATATCACACAACATTAAATTTTTTTCCCCACGTTCAGTAAGAGTGATTTTTCAACAAAAAATGCCAAAAACTTCCCTGGTGCTGAAGGCCGGATAACTGAAAGGGGAAACAGAGCAGTATATCCCCTTTTTATTTCTTGCACACCTATGACATATTTCATGTAGTCTTTTATTCCTTTCTTATGTGAGCCAGAAAAATTTAAAGTCTACTTGTGAAAGTGATTTTTTCCTTCCCAGATGTGAAGCTTGGGGTGGTCATAATTTAGTTTGGACGACGGACATAGTTGGGGGAATGAAAAATTTTGGTGGAGAGAGGGAATGGTTCATGCTTACCTGTAATTGTGGTTGCTTTGTACAGAAACTGTTCCTGAAGGAGGTAATGTGCTGAAAAGGGAAACCTTGGGAAATTCAGAGTCTCACCTGATTAAAGAAATAGATGACTTTTGACAATGTGGGTCTTCTTTTCAGTGTAGAATCATCGTGAAAACGTGTCGAATGTGGATGCTTGCGTGGTGCGGACTGTAATGCCAGTTGCGGAAAGGCATCAGCTCAACGTAGCTTTCCCTTTGATGTACGAAAACTCAGGCTGAAATTTTGAATTGTAGTAAATCGAGCCAGCGTCCTAGGGGCCCTTGGCCTTAGGGTGAGTAAGGGTTTATGACCGAAAGGGACCTTGATAGGATACCATAAATTAGGTAACGAAACTTCTTAAAACCAAATACTGCAAGGGTTTCGATCCTTCACTCGTATTTTTTCTCCCCTTTTGTTAAGAGACAGAACTACGCGATGGGCTTTTCTTACCATCGTGGTCTTGCTGAGTACTGCACCAGACCGTGTAGCTAGCGTCAGGGGTTTTGAGTAAAAGGTTTGGGTGTCAGGGTCCAAGAACAGGCCAGAAGTGGGGCGGCTTAAGAGCAGCGAAAGCGTTTTCCTGACTGCAGACCTTTGGGAAAAGGGCCATCTTTTTTGAAGTTTAAAGTGAGTGGAAGCCATGGGGGAAAATCCTTTGATAAATCTGCGGTAATGGGACTAAGCCCTTGAAACTACGGACTTGATCTACTTTGACTGGAGTAGGAAATTTTACAGCGCTGACTTTGTCTTTGACGTTTGAATCCCGCGCTTTAATAAAAGGGCCCAAGAAAGGTATTTCTTTGCGTAGGCCGCATTTGGGAGTTTAAGTTTCTACCCCTGCGCCCTGAAGAGGGTGAAAATTTTCTGAGTTTCTGGAATGTTCTGGACTGATTTGAAAAACGTCAAGTCGTCAAGGTGGGAAAAAAAGTGTATTACCCTTAAACCAGTGAATATGGAATTGACAAGCGTTGGAACTCGTGGTGATCCAGAAAATACCATAGGCATACGGCAGTACTGGAAAATTCCTAGGGTGTAAAAAAGCAGTGATTCACGGCTTTTTTTCGCCCCTTTTTCGCTTGCCAGAAGCCGGGCAAAAATCCAAGGGGGAAAAAACATGTTATGATCACCTAATTCTGCAAATATCCTTGAGGACTGGCATGGATACCGAAAGGGGAACATCATTTGTTAAAGCCTGGGAAATCGACTACGGCGCCATTTGCCGGGTCTTTTGGGAACCCGGAAAGTACCAGGACCAGGGTATTGAAAAGACTGCCGAGTCTTCAAAGATTCCCTCAGTTAGCTTTTCGGAGCCCATGCGATCGAAATGGGATTCTTACTGTGGGGCCTGCGATACGCTGGTTGTAGGCAGGTTGGGCGTCATTCATAAGCTTAAAACTTATGAGTGACGACGTTGGGGTTTTTCCTAGTGTCTCACCGGGGGGGACCAAAAAACTCCCCCGAATCGGGCAGATTGAATAAGCCATCCTGTGAATCTGGATGGTCTGTGGGGTTTGCACATGGGTTGAAGGTCAACAAATTTGAAGGCGTCTGAACTGAAATGGGTTAACTGAACTCGTGCTCGTGTGGGCATTCGTCGACACAAAAGTCAGCTGGGGAGACTTAAATTACAAAATCGTTCCAAAAAGAATGACTGGAAATGTGGTCGTTAACCCCATAAAAGGGTTTTATCTGCCCGATTTTTGAGTCTGCACAGCGCTGCAGGGAAAAGCTAGAGCAAATAGTGACCGTCTCGGAGAGACATAGCATCGACGTTCGAAAACGCCCTTTTTCCCAACGTCTACCCCGGGTCAGGTGTGTGGTAGAAGCTCAACGTTGGACGGATACACGTGACGTGCTTACTTGGTCTTCTAAACCTTTTTAAAGTGAGACTTCTGGGGGTGGAGTGGGGGTTATTAACTAGAAGCGTCTGTGGCTACATACCGGGCGAAGGTCTTTCGTTTTCGTTTTGAGCGAGAAAGGCGACCACGGAAATACGACAGGGCTGGTGGTGAAAGTTGGTTGGGATTTTCAAGTGGAGAAATAGGAAAAGAAAACCTTGTATCAGAGATTTTCAGTAGGATGCATGTGGAATCAAGACTTTGAAAAACACGGGGGAGTCGCATGCATGGGGGACAATGTCAGTGTGAACAGAGTCAGAAAACTCTAGATTGTTTTAAGACCCCTGGAATAAAAATTCCCCAATAGATTCCTGTAGCGTGGGTTAGGGCTATCTGTTGTTGGGGTTGACAAGACGGCCCAAAGGAGCGTCCTGGAATGTTATGCCCTCTCTATATAGTAAGTCGGCTGACAGGTGGCAAGTCAGGACAAGGTATGTGTTTAAAACTAACTTTTCCCAGATAGTGAGTGCGGTTCCTCGATTCCACAAAGTTGCAGGTCAGAAGGTTTTTAAAATTATTAATATACGATTACGCCAATTGATTATCAAAACACTCTTTGTCTGATATTTCTGAGAAACCCTTTTCAAAAACAAGGTGAAATAGGGGGGTTGACTTCCTTGTAAATCTTGGTCCCCCCAAAGTGTATTTGAATGGTATACAAAGGGGGTAAGGTTTATCTGGGTGTCTGGTTCGTGTTGCTTGGGGAATCACGTCCCGTGGTAGCTTGAGGGGTTTACTGTTGTGAATGGTGAGGGGATTGTGGGCCTTACGACCGTCAGAGGTGTTGTGTTGTGTGAATCGAGGAGCGTTTGTCCCGCGCGCATTCAGAGTGTCGTGACCACATTGACCTGGTGATCACAAAGCGTGGGAAAATACTGCTGGTTTTGGGAAAAAGCTTGTCTGTGAAACAACGCCATCGTGGGTCCCTTTTTTTTGCATAATAGCAATCGGGCAGGTGGTGATTGCACGGGACTGTCGTAATGTGAAGATAGCGTTGTCTTTGGATTTTTTGAGGGTTTTTAGTTTAAAGGAGGACGAGAATGCTTCGTGGGTTGGTGGGGTTTGGGGTTGTATAATACGCAGCAGGAAAGTGCATAGTTTGAAAACCTAGTGACGAAAGTCCTCAAAAATTGGAAGTAATGCATTAAGTGTCTGTTGGAGCAAAATAAAGTGTTTATCGAGCCTGTTTAGCTGGGAAGGTGTAGAGAAACTATAAAATGTAGTATCCAAAAAGGTTACCGACGCTTGTAGACTCTTTTCCATCTTCTCCACCCATTCTGAAATTCCAGCTGTCTTATCAGTCTAATTTGACGTTAGAAGATTGTTTTAAAGCTGACATGACTGGGATAGGGTGTTTTTGCCTTTTGTGAGTGTCCCCGCAAGCTAAAAAAGGGAGCAAGGATCCGATTTCTGATGCCACTGAAATATTTATTGAATTGGGCCCAAAATTCGTCATAGGTTTTTTTGTGGAAAAAAATCACTCTGCAGGGATTGTCCGCAAACATTTTTACAAGTCACAGCGGGGGCTTTAGTTGACGTTTTGATTGCATCGTCGTGATGTTACGACGCGCGATCTCATGTCCAAAAACTTTGGTAGTTGTGTACTGGGAAATTTTTTGCCTGTGAAATTTTGGGGGAAGGAAAACCTCGTGTACCAAATGACTGAAATTGGCGCTGGTGGTCATGATCAGGTGAATTTGTGAAAAAGAAAAAATAAAAAAATCAGAGTACACAAAAGTTTTTGGCAAATAATATAAAAAAAAAATGTAATTCCTAGATAAGAAACGTAGATATGGAAAACACGCGAGAGACGGGAAAAAAATTAAATAACCCGTGTAAGTTGGGAGTTTTTGTATCACTTATGGAACAAAAGCATATGTGGTGTGGAGTTCGTGTAAACCCTTTTTTAAAAAAAGAAAAAAGAAAAGGGGCTAAATAAAAGAGCCGTTACCTCACAATGTCAAAAAACCGTAACTCAGCGGAAAACCCTAAAGTCCCAAAAGGGGAGGGGTATCAGACACGGACGGCACTGTGAGGCGGGCGCTGTAACAGTCACACAGGGTTTCGGGTATAACAGGTCAGGATCCCTAGGGGGGTCAAGTTTTTATCACAACGTCTAAAAAGATAAAATAACAAGGTGGGAAAAACACCCCATACACAAAAGGTAGGCACTACAAAAAATTGAAAACCAAAAATTGAATAAAGCCTCAAAAGTAAGTCCAATCAACTGGTTAGCAACAATGTAACCAAACTATAGAGGCATAGGAAAAAAAATGATATGGTACTTAACGAAGTTTGAAGACTTGGTGGAGGGTCTTTGGGGAAGGGGAGTGGAAAAGATGATCGAAGCGGCGGGGCGTGGAAAAACAAGGACAGGTGGACTTTCCTCGCTTTCCTGCGTGTGGTGAAATGAAAGTTTTGTAGACGCTTCGATGGTGATGAGGGAAACCCTGTATGTGGATGCGTAGGGGGGCCTGGTGGGAATGCCGTGTGGATGGGATCTATAGAACACGTGGGGGGCGCGAAGGGTGGGGCCCGGGGTTGAATGACGTGGGGGGCCCGGCTGTGCGTAGGTGAGGCGTATGGGGCCCCTGGAACTTTCCCCGTGCCAGGTGTTGTCGTAGGCTTTGGGGTGCTGTTTGGGCGCCCCGTGGGACTTGGGTGGGAAGGGGTCGGTGGGGGATGTGGTGGGGGGCGCTGTTGTGGAGTTGGGGGTAGCAAGCGGTGGAGGTGGCTTAGGGGGTAATGGCGCGAGGGGGCCTTGAAAGGGAAAATCAGCGACGCGGAGTCCACGTGGAAGGCGTATCCGGTGGATGGGAAAACCAAAAAGGGGGGCGCAAGTATTTGTACACGCGGGGTCCGTGCGGGGGCTTAATGAGGAACATGTGGCGGCGCGGAATCGAAATGATTAACCTTTCCCAAACCCATCGCTATCACCATGTGTAAAAAGATTTTGGTATTCCTTTTAGGGTGAGCAAAACAGGTAACCTGCTTTGATAGTCTTTATTATCTTGGGTGAAGTAACAGGTAAGGTGACTCGGGGGCTGTGAGTTGCTCCGCCGTGGTTTGGGTGTGTCTTGGTGCTTATTGCAGTACGGGGTCTGGTCCAAGTGACTCTCCTCTACAAGAAAACCCCTTTTATAAAGGATCACGATATCAAACCGCCCCTAATGTACTGACGACCTTTAAAACCGAGAACATTTGGCGAGGCTGAGGTCAGTTTTAAAAAGGGTTGTGTTTGCCTAGGGGGTGGATTAGCCGGGGTTCCTGGGCCCACATCAAATATACAGAACACAGCCATATTTTAACACCAAAAAATAATAATAATACTAATATACTGTAAAAGGAACCACTCAAGCCTCCTTCCCCTGAAACCAGATGTTTTCCTGCAGGCAGGGATGAAGACTGTGGTGAGAGGGCAGCACTCCCGGGGGGACTGTTTTTAACAAAAAAAACGGCTGACGCATCAGGGGCCCGTGGCTTTTTTTTGGGGTTCGACCCTCGCAGGTTTGCTCGACCCGCGCCTGCGTCACCCCCCACCCTTTTGGGCTGTCTCCTTTACACTGGGTGCTCCAGAAAAGAGGCCCGGGGGGTGGCCCGGGGGGCCCCCCAAACCCTTTATCTTTGCAAAAAGAGATTAAACCAGCAGCTGAGCCTTCTCCCCTTTCTGCTGCAGCCGCTGGTTTTCCCTCCTGTTGGTGAGGGGGGGAAATTTTAAACTTGGGGGCTTTCCCTGTTTTTTTCCTTAACCAGGGGCCCCAGTCTTTTTTTTCCCCCCCGCCCGAGCCCCCGTATTTGCCGGCGCAAGTCCTTTCCCCCCCTTTTGTAGGCTCATTTTCTGGGGACCACCCCCCCCATCCTCCCGCAGCCCCCCGTTTTCAGTCCCTTTTTTGCGCCGTGCGGGGGTTTCCGCTTGAAGCGGAGCCACGCTGAATACTTGGCCTCGGCAGCAACACGGCAACGGTAGCCAAACCATGGCTGATCCGTGGGCTTGGTGGTGTAGTCGCGGTGTGGCACATGGCGTCTCTAAAG
Source organism: Chionoecetes opilio (assembly GCA_016584305.1). Lineage (NCBI taxonomy): Eukaryota > Metazoa > Arthropoda > Malacostraca > Decapoda > Majidae > Chionoecetes > Chionoecetes opilio. Next base: position 36,839 of record JACEEZ010003648.1, on the reverse strand, counting down.
GGCCAGGAGGCGGGAAGTAAGGGCTCGTGACATATTTTCCGCCCCGTCCCGCAGCAAAGTACCCCACGCCGTGTGACTCAGGTCACGGCGCAAGGAGGCCCAGTCCGCCTTATCCCACAACCAGACAGTACGAGAGGTGGTCTCGTCCCGAGCCACACCTATATCTATCTGTGTTAAGACAGTGTGGTGGTCAGAGCTGCCCACTAATCCTAGCTGGTGACAGCAGAGAGTGTCCCCCTGGAGGTCAGAGATGACAGGGTCCAGTATCTCCCCCCGCTCGTGTGTAGGGAAGGTCACGTGGTCCGTCAAGCCCTGCACAGTGAGGAGGCTCTCATAGGCATGCTGTTCCAGGTGGTGGTTGAGGTCGCCCACCACCAAGACTTGCCTGCAGCGGTGCTCCAACATCAGGTCGTCCAGGGCCCCAGTGAGGTACTGGAGCGAGGCGGGTCCCTGACGTGGCGGGCGATACATGGCGCACAGCAGGATGGCTGATCAGCCAGCAATACCCGGAAGAACATCACCTCCATATGGGGAGGCGGGACCACATTGAGGTGCTGGGCTTGCACTCCTTCCTTGAAGCAGACAGCCACACCACCACCTGCTCGCTCAGGGCGGTCCCTCCTGTTCCATTGGGTGTAGCCACGTATCTTACCGAACGTGGGCTCAACCTCGTTGTTGAGCCAGGTCTCCGTCACCACAACTACGTCAGCACTATGTCATAGTACACAGTTGTGGGTCAGGTCTCCGATGTTCGTTCGGAGACCACGGTCATTGGCGGAGATAATCTTTAATGTATGGCTTGGACGTTCTGGCCGTACCATGATGGATGGGGGAGAGCGTCAGGGGCCTGGTGTCCGGGGTGATAGAAGTTTAAAGGGCCCGGCTGAGGATATCGATGGGGGGGAGGGCTCCACTGCCGGCCCTGGCTATGACCCCAGGCACCAAGCTGCGACAAGCTCTCTCTCTCTCTCTCTCTCTCTCTCTCTCTCTCTCTCTCTCTCTCTCTCTCTCTCTCTCTCTCTCTCTCTCTCTCTCTCTCTCTCTCTCTCTCTCTCTCTCTCTCTCTCTCTCTCTCTCTCTCTCTCTCTCTTTTATTTAATTTTTATTTAAACTGTTAGTACATTTTGGTGTTATTAGAGCTAAAGCTCTAGGTTTTATACTAGAGCTATCTATAGGTACATATAATATACAACAGACATTTTATATTTAATAATAATTAAGGCCATCAACCAGCTGTTCACCCCCCGCTTAAAGTTTTGTAGCGAGGCGTGGTGGTGGAGGTCGGTTTGGTGAACTAACTGGTTCCACAGACGGCTGTAGCGGGGTAAGAAGGAACGTAGGTGGTGCTCTGTCCTGGAGAAGGGCACAGTCACTTGCTCATGTCTGTGTGGGGCGATACGGGTGGAGTGAAGGGGCGGCGAGGGCCTGGGGAGCTTGATGGCTGCCAGGTGGTGCGTGTGGAGATTGAGTGCCTTGTGCATGACGCATAAACCTGCCACATCCCTGCACTTCAGGAGGAGTTGGAAGGAGTCAGGCGCGTGGTGGGGACTTTGTCGTTAACCCGTCGCTGGGCTCTTCTCTGAACGCGGTCTAGTGTGGTCAGGTAAGAGGGCGGGCAGGAAGACCATGCTAGGGGGGAGTATTCCATTAGGGGACGTACCTGAGCCTTGTACAGGACCTTAATCCCCTTAGCATCTAGAAGGTAGGAGATGCGCCGGACACAGCTGAGTCTCCAGGTCGAGTTTTTAGCAACTCTCCTGGCATGACTGGTGAAGGTCAGTCCCGCGTCAAACTCCATCCCAAGGATGGAGATGGATCTCTGAAGGGGGAGTGATCTGCCCTCAAACCGTATGTCCGGTGCAGGCCGGTTGGTGATGTCTTGCCTGCGGGAGATAAGCAGTGCCTGGGTTTTGTCAGGGGCCAGGCTGACCTGCCATCGACTACTCCAGGTGACGATGCTGTCCAATGCCAGGTTGATGCGGCACACCGTGTGCTGCCAGTCACGTCTGTCTCAGGGGAAGGCAAGGGTGCAGTGATCAGCGTAGGTCTGGGCCTCAGAAATGAGCTGGAGAATGTCATTGAAATAGACATTTCACAGAAGAGGCCCGAGTACGTTGCCCTGCGGGACGCTGGCGTGGATGGGTTGCTGGCTGGAAGTGTGGCCGTTGATCACCACTCGTAAGGTCCTGTCTTGGAGGTAGTCCTGGATGAGCTGCAGTAGGGCGCCGCGCACTCCCAGGCTCCTCAGCTTGGCAGCGAGACCTCGGTGCCACACCCTGTCAAACGCTCCGGCGATGTACAAAGCCACGACAAAGGGGTCCATTCCTCTATCCAGCGAGTGGTTCCAGGAAGCAGACTGAAGGAGGAGCAGGTTTGCAGCTGACCTCCCCTGCCTGAAACCAAATTACTTGGAGTTGAGAAGATGGTGGGCGTCCAAGAAGGTGTTGATCTTGGCGGTGATGAGGGACTCCAGGATTTTTCCAACAGTGGTGAGAAGGGAAATTGGGCGGTAGTTCTCTGGGTCCCGTTTGCTGTTTTTTTTGTGGATGGCCACCACTCTTGCCTCTTTCCATTGCTTGGGCCACTTGCACGAGGAAAGGATGTTGTTGAAGATGATGGTGAGTGATGGAGCGAGCTGGACAGCACCTCCCTTTAGTAGGTGAGGGCTGATGCTGTCGGGCCCTAGCGCCTTCTAGGGTTCTATTTGCCGCAGCTGATGTTCTACTTCCTTATTGTTAAAAGCGAAACTCTCCAGAGAGGCCCTGGTGAGGGATGGTATCTCTGGGGGCTCGCGTGAGGGGTCTGGCACCGACATCTTAAAAGAAAAATGAGCTGCCAACAGCTCAGCCTTGTCCTTGTCGCGGACAGCCACTGACCCGTTTGGTCTGGTGAGCGGCGGAATGGTGTTGTCAGCAAAGAGGCCTTGCTGCTGCTTCACTCCACACCACCACTCCTTACTGCTCACTGACTGGCCGCTGTACTTGGCCTTTAAGTCCTCCCTCCAGCGTTGTATGGCCTGCTTTTGGACCTGGCACATGGTCTTGCAGGCTTCTTTGTGCCGATGTTTGTTGAGTTGGAAGGGGTGGGACTTGTACCGTAGCCAGGCCCTGCTCTTGTTGTCAGCCGCTCTCCTACACTGAAAACCAAACCAGGGCTGATCATGGGGTTTGGATTGGTAGTTTTGGCTGGGTATATGGTTTTTCTGGAGGGATAGTAGGAGGTTGGTGAAGGTCTCCACTTGTGTGTTAACGTCGCCGTGGGGAAGCTCTGTCCACACAATGGAGTCCAAGTTTTCTTTTAGGCTGTCCCAATCTCCACGAGACCAAAGCCAGTTGACTCGGGCAGTAGCCTCGTCGCGTACCACAGTGGTGCTGATGGTGGTGAGTACGGCAGAGTGGTCCGATGATCCAACCATACCCAGGGGGAGGCAGGTGATTACTTCTTCTGGCAAATCTGTGATGACGGGGTCGAGGGAGGAGCCAGAGATGTGGGTGGGGAAGTTTACATGGTTGTTAAGGCCGTACTCAGTTAGCAAATCCTCGAACTGCCTCGCAACCAGATGCTGGTTCATGTCCCCTACAACAATGAGATGGTTGCAGTTGTGCTGGAGAAGTAGGGTGTCAATGTTGGAGTGGAGTAAGTGGATGGGGTCATTTCCATGCCACTCTCTCTCTCTCTCTCTCTCTCCCTCCCTCTCTCTCTCTCTCTCTCTCTCTCTCTCTCCCCTCTCTCTCCCCTCTCTCTCTCTCTCTCTCTCTCTCTCTCTCTCTCTCTCTCTCTCTCTCTCTCTCTCTCTCTCTCTCTCTCTCTCTCTCTCTCTCTCCTTCCTTTCCCTTCTCTCTCTCCTTTCTCTCTCCCATCTCTCTCTCTCTCTCTTTTCTCCTTTCTTTCTTTTTCATTTTAATTTTCTTTCTATTTCTTCTCCCTCCTCCTCTTCCTTCATCCCTCTTCATCCTCCACGAGAGAGAGAGAGAGATGAGAGAGAGAGAGAGTAAGGAGAGAGAAGGGAAAGGAAGGAGAGAGAGAGAATTGGGAAAGGAAGGAGAGAGAGAGAGAGAGGAGATGAGAGAGAGAGAGAGAGAGAGAGAGGGGAAGAGAGAGAGGAGAGAGAGAGAGAGGAGAGAGAGAGAGAGAGAGAGAGAGAGAGGAAGAGAGAGAGAGAGAGAGAGAGAGAGAGAAAGACGGGAAGGAAAGGAGAGAAGAGAGGAGAGAGAGAGAGAGAGAGAGAGAGAGAGAGAGAGAGAGGAGAGAGAGAGAGAGAAGAGAGGATAGAGAGAGAGAGAGAGGGGAGAGAGAAAGAAGGGAAGAGAGAGAGGAAGAGAGAGGAGAGAGAGAGAGAGAGAGGGAGAGGAGAGAGGAGAGAGAAAAGGGAAGAGGAGAGAGAGGAGAGAAGAGAAGAGAGAGAGAGAGAAGAGAGAAGAGAGAGAGAGAGGAGGAGAGAGAGAGAGAGAAGAAAGAAAAATGAGAGAGAGAGAGAGAGGAGAGAGGAGAGAGAGGGGAGAGAGGAGAGAGAAGAAGAGAGGGAGAGAGAGAGAGAGAGAGGAGAGAGAGAGAGTAGAGAGAGAGAGAGAGAGAGAGCGGGGGGGGAGAGGAGAGAAAAGAGAGAGGAGTAAGTTTATTTCACCGCAGTGGTATTCGTTAATACAATTATTTTCAAGATAAAGCTACATAAATTAAGTACACAGTTTGCATTAAAATTAAAAATATAAAATATAAAATGTAAAAAAAAAAAAAATCGAAAGTAATAAAAAAAAGGAATAATTGATTCAGGATAGATGCACAGAGCGCGTAACTTCATATCTTTCTATTATTTCTAAATGGTTTAACAAAACTTGTTTTCCTCAATGTTTCATACAACTAATTCTCAGCAATCAAACTCGACATAACTTTTAGACAACTATTCCATCTTCAATGACACTCAACTGTATCCCTCTCTACAAATGAACAATTCTTGACTATCCCTGTACTAAACATCCGGAACTAGAAATTCCATATCTCATCTCATGACAAAATTCAATGTTTAAGAAATTAGGTGTCTTGTGGCGTTTGCGTTCATTTTGTCTCCCTTTCAGTTGCTTGCTCTATACTGGGGCCAAATTAGCCATGGTGGAGTATGCCTCTAACGTTTGGAGATGATCCACTCCTACAGCTCTCAAACAGGATAGAAGCAAAGCTTTATGTCTCATTAACTCCCTTTCTCTGCTGACTTTCTCAATATTTTGATCACCACCGCAATGTGCTTCTCCTGATCTATCTCTACTCGTGTTTTTTTCCACTGCTTTCTGAACTAAGAATGCATGCACCCCCCCCACAATCTAGCTGCACAAACCTTCTACTCATTATCATCCGATTAGGTCCATCTTCCTAATGCAAGAGTTAACTGGTTTCTAAAATATTCGTCCCTTTCATGTTAAACTCTGGAAATCTCTTCCTGCTTCTATTTTTCCACATCCATACGATTTATTGTTTTTTAAAGAGAGAAAGTGTCAGGACACCACCAAGCTAAATTGAATCACCCCCTTCTTATTATATTACTGTCTTCTTTATTGGGATTGGCAGCTAGCGGCTTTTGTTACTTTTTTTGCATTTGTTAATCCTTTTTCAATTTTTTTTAAATGGAAATAGAACGAGAGAGAGCGAGAGAGAGACGAGAGAGACGAACGAGAGAGAGCGAGAGAGAGAGAGACGAGAGAGAGAGAGAGAGATGAGAGAGAGAGAGAGAGAGAGGAGAGAGAGAGCGAGAGAGAGAGATGGAGAGAGAGAGAGAGAGAGAGAGAGAGAGAGAGAGAGAGAGATACGAGAGAGAGGAAGACGAGAGGACGAGGAGAGAGAGAGAGAGCGATGACGAGGAGCGAGAGACAGAGGAGAGAGAGAGAGAGAGAGAGGAAGAGAAGAGAGAAGAGAGAAAGAGAGAGAGAGAGAGATAGAGACGAAGAGAGAGAGAGAAGAGACGAGAGAGAGAGGAGAGAGAGAGAAGAGAGAGAGAGAGAGAGAGATAGCGAGGAGAGAGGGAGACGAAGAGAGAGAGAGACTAGAGAGAGAGAACTGGAGGGACGCGGAGAGAGAGAGGAGAGAGAGATCGGAGAGAATGAGAGAGAGCAGAGAGAGAGATCGTATATTAACTAAAGTAGTTTAGTTATTTTTTGATGATTACGACTTTTGTGCATGTATGTGTGTGTGTGTGGTATGTGTGTGTGATATGTGTGTGTGACGTTTGTGTGTAGTGTTGTGTGTGTCGTGTGTTGTGTGTGTGTGTGTGTGGTGTGTGTGTGTGTGTGTTATGTGGTGTGTATGTGTATGCGTGTGTGTGTGTTGTGGTTGTGTGGTGTATATGTGAGGTGTGTATTTTGTATCCATGGTATTGTCCATGCGGAGTCGGACTCGCGATCGCCAGTTTAACCCTTTAAGGAGTCAGATTGAAGCGTTATTAACGATATTTGGTAATGCTGGGACCTCACACACAACACACCCTCATCCTCTGCTCAAAGGGGGACAGTTACCGCCCGCGAATTTCGTCGGTTTAAAAATACCAGGGAGCAGTGAGGGATTCGAACCGGCTTAACCTCAGAATGGCGTTGCACGCCATCGTTGGACCATCGTGGTGGTGTGTGTAGTGTGTTGTCGTGTGGTGTGTGTGTGGTGTGTGGTATGTGTGTGTGTGTGTGGTGTATGTGTGTGTG
>JACEEZ010003648.1:25000-29437 GCA_016584305.1 Chionoecetes opilio | reverse complement strand
TATCCAATTTACTTCCTGTTGAGTTGGACGTCTAATGAAAGATGTTGAAAAATTCAGGATATAATCATCAGCATAGGAGTGGATAGGACATTGTGTTAGAACTAGAAAATCATTAATGAATAACAGAAAGAGAGTAGGTGATAGGACAGAGCCCTGAGAAACACCAAAATTGATAGACCTATGACAAGAACAAGAACAGTCTACAGTAGCAGCAATACATTGGAGAGGAAGACAAGAAAGGAAGGAAAAATTTGAAAGGAAACTTGAGATGAAGGTGCAAAGAGAAGGATAGATACCGAAAGAGGGTAGTTTGTTAATGTAAGATTTATCCGTGACTCTATCAAAAGCTTTTTATATGTCAAGAGCAACAGCAAAAGTTTTACCGAAACCCCTAAAGGAGGATGACCAAGATTCAGCTAGGAAAGCTAGAAGATCGCGAGTAGATCGCCCTTTACGGAAACAGTACTGATGATCAGATAAAAGATTGTGAGCAAATAGATGCTAATGACTATTTATTAGGTATAGAATCTTCTTATTAAGGATTGATTCACAAGCTTTAGAAAGGCAGGAAGTCAAAGCACTACGACGGTAGTTTGAAGGATAAAATCGGTCACCTTTCTTAGAAACAGATTGAATGTGAGCAAACATTCCAGCAAGAAGGAAAGGTGGAGGTTGATAGAGAAAGACATAAAATTTTTGACCAGCCAGTGTGCAAGCACAGAAGTACAATTGTTGAGAACAATTGGAGGGACTCCGTCAGTACCGTAAGCCTTCCGAGGATTAGGCCAGAGAGGGCATATAAAACATTATTTTAAAAACAGGCATAATATAGTCAGAAGGTGGAGGAGGAGGAACAATTTCCTCATCATTTAGAGTTGATTTTGTGCAAAGGTTTGTGCAAAGAGTTTAGGTGTATAAATAGATGAGACAGCTGTAGAGCCATATGGGTGAAGCATAGGAAGGAAAAATAAAGATGAAAAATTGTTACATATATTTTTGACCAGGTGCCAAAAGTCACAAGAGGAGTTTGATCCAGAATGAATTTGACATCAGCTATGAATTAAGGAGTTGTTGGTAAGTTGAAAAAAAAATATTTGGTATGATTACGGGCAGAAATATAAAGACCCTGAGTTTCAGGAGATGGATAACTACGGTACCGTATGTAAGCGGCCTCTCTATCTTGAGCAGCACGAGTAGAAGCTAAGTTAAATCAAGGTTTACGGGCTTTAGGCTTTGATAAAGTGTGTGGAATTTATGCTTCCATGCAAGAGACAGTGACCTTAGTTATGCACTCTGCTCAAAGAGATGGGTCCATAAAACGCAAGCAATAATAATTCCATGGAAAATTAAAGTAATACTGCCTAATATCCTCCCACTTATATGATGTGTTATGCCAGAAGCACCTTGGTTTAGATGGGTCCCGAGCACATAGTTACATACCTAGAGTGCACATCAGGGCCCAGGATACACGGCCCTGGGTATCACCACCGCTCCTAGCTGTCGGTCTTCTTACTGGGCAGATTTTTTCTAAAATCAATAACTTCACACACCTCACTCTTACCCAATTTCCTGACACTACTATCTATTACTAAGGCAAACGGAGGCTATCATCGTCTTTCTGAGAAAATTCTGCATTGCGTAGGTATAAATTTGTAACTGTAATGTAAGCATAAATATACAAAAATAAGAGTTAAGTAAAATAGTGCATAAACATTTTCTTTCACTAATTTGGCTTCATCACCTCATTGCTCAGTTACTTTTGATCGCATTAAATTTTCAAACACGGTCCCAGAATCTGCGCAGTTTTCCGATTATCTCGGTATAGGATACGTCACAGTGTGAAAACATCTAGAGGGTCAAAATTGCGTCAAGAAGCTGGAATAGCTCCCTGTTCACCTGTTGTCAGTCATCCACTGTGGGAGCTGCGTGACCTGAGGTAAACAGTTATTCTGTTAAATTGGTCTGGGTAAACAAATTTGCCATGGAGCTTTCTGAGCCACTCTCCGCCTTTACGGCTACGTTCATGATCCTAGGCAATTTTGACCCTCAATATATTTTCACACTGTGACGTATCCTATACCGACATAATCGGAAAAGAGTGTAGATTCAGGGACCGTGCTTGAAAATTTAATGCGATCAAAAGTAACCGAGCAATGAGGTGATGAAGCCAAATAAGTGAGAAAAAATGTTTATGCACTATTTTACTTAACCCTTATTTTCGTATTTCTGTGCTTACATTACAGTTACAAATGTATACTATGCAATGCAAAATTTTCTCATGAAGACGATGATGGCCTCAGTTTGTTTTAGTGTGTATTAAGTATATGACATAGTGTTAAGTATTAAATAGTAGTGTCAGGAAATCGGGTAAGAGTGAGGTGTGTGAAGTTGTTGATTTTGGAAAAAGTCTGACCACTAAGATGGCCGCCGGTCACCCCCGGCGGCGACAACTGTAGACCCTGGACGCACATTCTGGCCCGTACCGAGAGTCAAGGCGGTAGAGCGACGAACGACGAACGGCAGACCTTCGCTTACCATAAGAGGGCTTTGTTTTGGAAGGAAGAGCAGCGACAAAGGTCGGCACGAAGACACGGGGGTACCCGTGTCTTCGTGCCGACCTTCGACCGTCGTCGCTGCTCTTCCTTCCGAAAAATATCCCTTTTATGGTACCCTTCCTCAGTCGACGAAGGTTGTCGCTCGCCCTTCATCATGACTCTCAGTACGGGCCTCTATATCTTTAACTCTGTGGTCCCGAGTCATCATTGGAACGATAGAAATGGTTACATAAATAATATTGTAATCGAAGGAGTCTAACTGAGAGGAGAGTTTAACAAGTAAGCTAAGGGCTAGATGCTGAGAGAGGTCGAAAATGTCGGGCGTGTCTCCAAGGCGGTCAGGAATACCGGTAGGGTGCTGTACTAGCTATTTTAGGTCTTTATTAAGGATAGCACAGTTGTAGGCTTGTTCACCAGGTTGGTCAGTGAAAGAAGATGGAAGCCAAGGCAGGTGGTGAACATTGAAATTCCCAAGAATGGAAATTTCAGCAACAGGAAAATGTGTAAACCTGCGTTCCACTTTGAATGTCAATTACTCAGAGTTTTGACAGAAGATTTTCAGATTACCAGCTTTTCATTACAGAAGAATCTTACATAGTCTGAGGAGTTAGGTGAGATTCATACAGCACAGATGAATTTAGTTAGAGAATGACATTGAAGTCAAGGTCTGATGGTAGAACATTCTGAAGATTCAAGACCATGGGCACGAGAGCAAGATATGTCGTTGCGTACTCCAGCTTTGGATCGAAAATGATAATAGGAGGGAACATAAAAGTGACTGCTGTCAGTATTCACAGACACCTGGGTTTTAGTGAGAAATAAAATATGGTGTCGAAAGGAGGAGAGGTGATGTTTCACAGATTGGAAGTTAGCTAAGAACGTAAATGTTACAGAAGTTTCGATAGATATATCTAGAGGAAGTATCGAGACACGTCGAGTCGTCACCGTTAGATTGGACCGACTTGGTGCCATTTGTGGTTCCCTCGCCAGTTAGAGACTCTGAGGCAGGAATCCCTAGCGGAAAGCTAATTAGTTGCAATGTTGTGGGAGCAATCAGTGTCAAGGACTAACGATGGGAGGACAAAAGGACAAGCTAATGAATGAGCTTTTCTTGTATTGATTCATAAAATATTTTGAGCCTCTTGTTATGAGTATAAAAGGAACCTTATACGTGATAGGCCGCAAGCAGGAGAGCAAATGTGTGTGCCATTCACCCACGGTTTCGCTCACTGGATCTTGACTCGAGATCGCTAGCCTTACTGTACAATCCCGGAAAGAGAGCTCATAGTGACCGATCTTTTGGTAATGTTTGTACCTCACACAGCACACTTCCCACCCACTTGATCAAGGGAGACTTAATAACAACTGATTTTGTCAGCAGTTTCCACCCTAAGCCTGGTTTGAAACATTAACTTCCTGGACAGCAACCTTGAATGCATCTGATCAGACCATACTGGCTGCGTGTATTCACTCACAGTCTTGTTTACGTGACCTGGACTTGCGATTGCAAGTTCTACCATCCCATCACGGAAAGAGCTTAGACCTTGTAGTTGTTGTGTTTTGTGTGTGTGTGTGTGTGTGTGTGTGTGTGTGTGTGTGTGTGTGTGTGTGTGTGTGTGAGTGTGAGTGTGAGTGTGTGTGTGTGTTTGTGTGTGTGTGTGTGTGTGTGTGTGTGTGTGTGTGTGGTGTGTGTGTGTGTGTGTGTGCGCGCGGCGCGCGCGCGCGCTCCTTGTGTTCTCGTAATTCAATTAACACACTGGTCGAAATACCTTCCTATTTTACTTCCGGCATGTTTAAATTTTGACATACGCCAAACTAGCTTAGTTACGCATATTTCGGTATAATTACTTTCTCTGTCATCTATAATAACAGGAATTCTTTC
>JACEEZ010003648.1:12500-17500 GCA_016584305.1 Chionoecetes opilio | reverse complement strand
TATATTTATATACAAAACATGTAAGTAACAATAACAAAACAATACGAAAACTTTTTTGTTTATGTCCAACATGAAATTAATTCAATATTCCTTAAAATAGTAGAGGGCAAAATACAGTACTAAATTTAACTGACACTATTTGTATGTAGTACCTTGCATACAAATACACACATACAAATAATTGGTTTCCTTTTTTTAAACACCTAAAGACAACATAAAAACAAAACATAAAATACATGAAACACATGACACATACAACACATTCAACACATAGAACCTGTCACATAAAACACATGATACATACAACACATTCAACACATAGAACCTGTCACATAAAATACATGACACATACAACACATTCATCACATGGAACATGACACATGAAATACATGACACATACAACACATTCATCACATGGAACATGACACATGAAATACATGACACATACAACACATTCAACACATGGACCATCACTTTAAACACTTACAACGCATTCAACACATGAAATATAACATGAAACACACGACATATTCAACAGTTAATTGGTTAGTATAGCAAGAGCACAAATCTTTTCAAATTTATACATGTTTAATTATTATTCATTCATGTGCCTTTAATGCCTTGTAAAAAAAGTCACACAACCTAGTATAATGGTGATTCATAAATAAGCTTTGCATTGAATCAAAGTCTAGCATATTAAAACTACGGCGAAAATCAGCACCCTTGGGGCATCTTAAAAGTACATGTTGCTCGTCCTGTATCTCATTTCCTACACATGTACAATACCGTAGCTCTGGCGGGGTTCTGCTCCACCTTCCTGTTTCCACCCTTAGGTTATGAGACATTAGCCGTAATCTAGTAAAAGACCTTCGAGTATAGTCTGGTATATATGAATCCTTGCTGCTATAAACTTCATGTACTGTCAAGGAAGGACTTAACAATGTTCTATATGTTACATATTTAGCGGCGGTTTCGGGCTTATTAAGAATATTTTCTTTTAATCTCTCCAATGGGTAAACACTTTCATCATAACATAATGCTTTATTAAGGAATCAAAATCCGCGGGTGTTGTTTCTACTGCAAAGGTCATAAACATAATGAAATGCCTCATCCATGCCTGCATTCAGAAATTTCGTTACTAGAAATGTACGTCTCATGTTGGCCATGACAGACTGTACTGGTGGGATTCCTGCCTCCACAAAGCATAGGCTTGTACTCGTGTATTTTCTTACCCCCAACAAACATTTTAACAACATATTATATTTACTAATTATGGATTTGGGGTTCTCTGTTAACCAGGTCTCCGCGCTGTACAGTGATGATGACGAAACAGCAGCATGAAAATGTTGTTTCTTATACAAAAACGGCATAGTAGTGTTTGAGGCACAACAAATAGAAAACTTATTCAATAATTCTGAGTTCCTAACATCATGTAGTGCAAGAGCAGACTGAGTCTTGCCATCGTCCGTAGACCAGGCACCAAGATACAGATAACTACCACAATACTTTATTTCTAAATTCGCTGTAGATAGGGTGTTCACGGTGGACCCTCCAACTGAGCAGCTTCACACCACTGGGTTACAGGCAGTGGATGCCGATCCTCCCATTGACGAAAGCGCACCCTCTCGTGACGAAGTCAGAGAGGCTGTAGCAAAGTTGAGGGGTGGAAAGGCAGCTGGTGTTTGTAATATCAGTGCGGAGCTCCTCAAAGCTGGGGGGTGAGGCCATGATCCACGGGTTGCATGCTGTCCTGACTGCCGTGTGGCGATCAGGTACCATTCCTCCTGACTGGAAAAGGGGGCTGGTCGTCCCTATCTGGAAAGGGAAAGGGGACCGTCAGGACTGCAACAATTACCGCGGTATTACACTGCTCAGCGTACCAGGCAAGGTGCTTGCCCATCTATTGCTGACACGGATTCGCAGCCATCTGGTGAAGCATCAGAGACCTCAGCAGTCTGGGTTCACGCCTGGTAAGTCAACAACGGACCGTATCCTATCGCTTCGTGTCCTGGTGGAACGCCGACGTGAGTTTCGACAGGGGATGCTTGCAGCCTATGTTGATCTCAAGAAGGCGTTTGACTCAGTGCATCGTGAGTCATTCTGGGATCTTCTGCGACTTCGAGGGATTCCTGCAAGGACTATTGGTTTGATAACTGGTCTGTATTCTGGGACTGAGAGTGCTGTGAAGTGTGGGGCAGGTGTATCCGGCTTCTTTCCTGTGAATACAGGAGTGAGGCAAGGGTGCGTCCTTGCCCCATCACTTTTCAACGCTTGTATGGACTGGGTATTGGACAAGGTTGTAGATCAAAGTGATTGTGGAGCATCCGTTGGCAACACCAATATCACTGATCTTGTTTTTGCCGATGATGCAGTAATCTTTGCTGAGTCGCTGGAGGTCCTGGTGATGGCTCTCGAGGCGCTGCACGAGGAGGCAAAGCCTTTGGGACTTGAGGTCTCCTGGCTCAAGACCAAGGTCCAGGTGTTTGGAGACTTACTAGATGAAGCAGTACAGTCTGTTCATGCGTGTGGCGAGGACATTGAGATCTTGGAAAGTTTTACATACCTTGGTAGCGCAGTCCATAATGACGGCGGGTCACGTCAAGAAGTCTTACGGCGGATTGGCATAACCCACGGTGTTATGGACTCGCTCAGCGGGAGTATTTGTCGTTGTCGGTACCTGTGCAGAAGGACAAAGATCCGGATCTTCAAATCGCTTGTGATCCCTGTCTTACTCTATGGTTGTGAGACATGGACACTAAATAGTGACTTGAAGAGACGAATCAATGCCTTTGGTAATAAGTGTCTTCGCAGAATCATGGGGTATTGCTGGGATGATTACGTATCAAATCAGCGATTGCATCGTGAGACTGAATCGAGGCCTATTACCTGCACAGTCCATCAGCGCCAACTTCGGCTATATGGGCATGTGGCACGCTACCCTGAAAAAGATCCTTCTCCCATCGGGTTGTATCTGTAAGAGACAATCCGGCGTGGAGGAGGCCAAGGGGGCGCCCACAAGGCTCGTGGCTGGGGCAAGTTGATGTTTCTTGTCGAGAGCTGCCTGGTATGGGAAAGGAGCCTGCATGGGAACTCGCGCGTGGTGACCCCCGGGAGTGGCGTCGTAGGGTGGGCGAGGCGACGCGCCCCCCAGCGTATGCCCCCAATGATTGATTGATTGTAGATAGGGATTGTCTGTCATTTTCATTACCATTGACTACCATGCAATTCGATTTCTTATCATTCAAAACCATGCCCTATGCATCACAGTAATGCATTAGAACTTCAAGCTTTTATTGACATTTTTCCCGTGACGTTGCTAGAATTACAGTATCGTCCATCAGCATTAAGCAATGTAACATCCCTAGAAAGCCATCTGCTGGGACGGCTGCTTTTATCATCTTCACCAGCTTGTCAACGTACAGAGCGAACAACAGACAGCTGGTTGGTGCGCCCTGTCTTACACCGACTGATGTTAATATTGTAGCTGACTTGAGGAAGCTACGTGTACATGTATATAAGGCTTTTATAGTTGTTAACATCACATAACCACATCCCAATGATTTGAGGTGTACTAACAACTTGTCCTTCGGCACTCTGTCATAAGCCTTGCTAAAGTCAATACAAATAATGTAGTTTACATTTCTTGCATTTTGCAAAATCCATCAATAGTCTAAGAGCCATGATCTGCTCAACACAACTCCTTCCTTTCTGTGCTCCTGCTTGACACTTATCTATGAAACACCACATCTGTAACCTGTGTAGAATTATCACATCATAAAGTTTACCTAAAGAATCCATAACGCTTATGCCTCTGTAGTTTCCACAATTTAGTTTGTCACCACCTTTGAACAACGTAATGAGCTTAGCATAGGTCCAGGAAATTGGGTAGAACACACCGACAAACACCATATTAAAAATGTCAATCAATAACATACACCACATTGCCGGTAACCGTGTCAGTAACCCTGGAGCCACACCAAAGACAGTCTTGTTAATGTTTACCTTTTTCATTGCGTTGTCAAACTCAGTAAATGATATCGGGTCATCCAACACAGGTATATAGGGAGCATTTGCCGTATCAACACTCTCAAGTTCACGTACAGTATTTACATTAGGGTTTAATAGCTCATCAAAATGTACCTTAAATTCATCAATCATCAGGTTGCACCGCTTCCTCACTTGAAATATCTCCTTTCCATTTGATCGCTTTCCAGATCATCTTATTGTCATTACTGTCCATAAGTCTTTTCCATCGGGGATTCTCGTTATCCTAGTTGCTCGTATTGTTGATATCATGCCTACTTTTCTTGCACGACCTCGCAACTCTATCAATTATTGTACCGCTTTCCCTCACAATATCTGATATCTGTTCTGCTTCTTCGCCACTCACGGTCGGAGGGGGGAGCAAAGTCATCTCATACACAAATTTATCAATATCTACATATATATAGGAAATGCTTCTACAGAAGTTACCCTCCTTTACCTTGAGGTATGACTGGCCTATACTTCGCGCCCTCTCCAATAGTAGCGGGGATGGTATGCGTAAATGAGTTTTAAAGGATTGATCAACACAGAGTGGGGCGTGATCTGAGCCTTGAATATTTTTTCTAATTTCCAACTCCTTTATAACATCTATCACATCACTCCCTGCTACACATAAGTCAATTTCTGAGATCCATGTCTTCTTTTTTTTGTACGGCAAATTTCCCCATAATCTCGACTCATCATGTGACAAATGATTTGCAGTTACCATTGAGTTATTTTTACAAATATCTATTAATATTCGTCCATGATTGTTTAGCGTTGCATCTTTCACATCAACATAACTGAAAAAGTCACTCAATGTTTTTGGCAACGGAGGTGTGGCTACTCGGGCATTAAAATCGCCGAGCATTAGCACATGGCTATTTCCCGTCACCTTAGCATTAATTGATCCAAACAGAGACACATCATAATAAAGGGAATCTTCAGGAGCCACATACACACCACCAAACAACACA
>JACEEZ010003648.1:7500-10000 GCA_016584305.1 Chionoecetes opilio | reverse complement strand
GGTGTTTATCACACGACATTGATACCTGTTCCAGCGTAATTGGCTGTTGCTTAAGTGCTGTCCGAGTTTTGTTGGGTAATTATGCAACCATTGAAAATTGTATATGACCCT
Organism: Chionoecetes opilio; assembly: GCA_016584305.1. Classification (NCBI taxonomy): domain Eukaryota; kingdom Metazoa; phylum Arthropoda; class Malacostraca; order Decapoda; family Majidae; genus Chionoecetes; species Chionoecetes opilio. Next base: position 9,889 of record JACEEZ010003648.1, on the reverse strand, counting down.
CTTTCGTTCTTACTCTGCTCTTGAGTCCCTGCTACATTTCCACCCTTAGTCTTTTCCGACTCCAAACCGATGTCCTATAAATGATCAAGCCACAGCTACCTCATCCCATCATACGCACAATGTGCCCTTTTGGGAAAGAGGCTCATATACAACTTTCAATGGTTGTATAATTACCCAACAAAACTCAGACAGCAACAGCCAATTACGCTGGAACAGGTATCACTGTCGTGTGATAAACACCCAACCATACATAGCATATACTTTTGGGTTATCTGCCATTATAGACAAGTAATATGTGCATGGAGCCATATCTCATGTACAACGCAAGTGGCCGAGAGAGAGAGAGAGAGAGAGAGAGAGAGAGAGAGAGAGAGAGAGAGAGAGAGAGAGAGAGAGAGAGAGAGAGAGAGAGAGAGAGAGAGAGAGAGAGAGAGAGAGAGAGAGAGAGAGAGAGAGAGAGAGAGAGAGAGAGAGAGAGAGAGAGAGAGAGAGAGAAGAGAGAGAGAGAGAGAGAGAGGAGAGAGAGAGAGAGAGAGAGAGAGAGGATAGTAAATGGGAGAGTGAGGGGGAAGGGGGCAGTACGGGGGGGGAGGAAGGCATGGAGGGAGGGAGGGGAAGCCGGGAGGGGAGGATGAGGGCGTGGTTTGATACACGTCACAAGTATGTCACCTCAAACCTTCCCTGTCCGAATGTATACCCGGCTCTTGCCAGCTTCGCCGTAAAAGCCAGGAGTAAACTCCTTCATTAAACACACTTGGCAATGCACTCTACTGCCATAAATTAGGGGACGGTCTCAGACAAGCTGTGCCAAACTGTCATTTTGACCCGACTGTTTGTTGAGAAGATATTTGCGAAAAACGATGCCTAATTGGGTCTGAAATGGATAGTAGTTCTAGGTAATGTTAAATCTGGATATTCCCTACTAATGTGGTTGAAAAGGAATTCTGCTGTGGTTTTTACAAACAAATATAGGTAGTTTTAGTGCAAAAAATATTGCTGACAAAATAATTAATATATTTTCAAGATATTAGCGTAAAAATTGTTTCAAGGAAAACATGAACATTTTGTTGATGAATTGCATGACACTCCCTTCTTATAATAGTTCAAGACTTTGGAAGAAGGAAAAGAGAGAAAGACTGTATACTGCAATGTTTATTGGATAAAAGGGATAAACATGGGAAAATTGTCATCAAGGCTTCCTTTTCGAAGTGGGAATCAGTAGGTTAGCTGATAAGTCTTATACACCTAATCATTAAAGGTGTGTATTGGATGGTGAGTAAGGTCACACAAGACAACTTAAGTGGTGAACGCTGTACAATAAAATATTTTCGGAAGATTTACGCCAATATTTGTCAGGCACACTATCTTTACTCTCAGAAAAATATGTGGGAGAAAATTATTCAATGTTTCACTGAATAACTATTCAAACACCATGTTTTCCACCTTCGTCTATAGGGCAACACAGCAAAGGGAATACATCTAATATATTATAAGAGTAGCCGTGTGTCTGTCTGTTTTGGGTAGCCAAAACTGTAAATTCAATTTTGATGAGATATGGCTCAAAAAATCGCAAATTAATCATAAGTGGTAAACGACTTAGTCCCATGTCGATTGAATAATTTAGAAGGGGGTTTTGGGCTAAAAACACTTTTCAGAGATTAGATTACACTAATGAACTCTGCGGTAAGATTTTGCCGCATTTCACTAATTCCGTAGACTCATGGACTTACCGTTTGTGTGCGTGTGTGAGTGTGTGTGTGTGTGTGTGTGTGTGTGTGTGTGTGTGTGTGTGTGTGTGTGTGTGTGTGTGTGTGTGTGTGTGTGTGTGCGTGTGTGCTTGCAGGACAGGCGTGGGGCTGGGGTGAGGCAGGCGTGGGGCTGGGGTGAGGCAGGCGTGGGGCTGGGGTGAGGCAGGCGTGGGGCTGGGGTGAGGCAGGCTACGGTGGTGGTAGGTGGTCTACCCCGAAGCACTTTGACCAGTGACCAACGACAGCAACAACACGATTGGAGTTTGCACTCACATTGTTGTTTAAAATATACTACTACTACAAATATCAATACATGGGTCCGAAGGGCCCACAAGCACTTGTGTTTGTTTATGTACTACAGTCGCATTAATCACTTCCACTAAGTCTTGTCATCAGATTGCATGGTACTAAGTCTCAATATTTGTAGTGAGGGACAGTGATTGGGACAGTACTGGGGATGCCTACTAATTTTAAAGTGTGTTTATTTGTCCGTCACAGCAGTCACGCTTTGGATGTTCAACCCCACGTAATGGGACTCCGAACCACCATGAGCTTTAATCAGTCAGATCATCCGGAGCAATGAAACTTCAAGAAGTCACATCGCCACATCGAGCCAGAAAGTTCGAACCATTCCTATACGT
>JACEEZ010003646.1:132500-155000 GCA_016584305.1 Chionoecetes opilio | reverse complement strand
GAAGCAGGTGACAGAGTGCAGCGGCAGCAGTGGTGGGCAAAAAGGGGGGGGGCCCAAAAAAGGGCCAGAGACGGGTTCATCGGGCTCGGACCACCACCGGGAGACCATGCCTTGCTTCAGGTCTAAGTAAGGACAGATGGACACGTTCTAGGCTAAACGTAGAGGCTGTGACACTGTTGATGTAGGGCCTGATGAAACCAACTGATCAGAAAGGGCTTGACCACGCTAGTCATTTGGAAACTCATATGGGCATGATGGCAAAAACAGGACCAACCTGGACACTGCGTTACTCATTTAAAGGCATTATTCGATTAAGGGGTTGCAATTAAAAGTGCGGTTTTGCACATTAGTAAGAATTGCTCAAATGCAAAAATGGAAAGAGCTAAAATCGTCTTAGAAAATTCTATTTTACAGTAGGAAAATTGCATGCCAAAGTTGAGAAAAAAGGAATTTTTGTTATACAGGTACCGTAATATATATAAAAAATATATAGATATATAATTATAAAAATTTTTATTATATAATTAATATATATATATATATTATATATATAATATATATTATATATATATATAATATATATGTATAATAATAATATAATATATTAAATATATATATTATATATATAATATATATTTTATATATATGTATATTTAAAATTATATATAATATATAATAAAAATAATATATAAATATTATATATATATATATATATATATATAAATTTTTTTAAAATATATATATATATTATATAATAATTATTTTATATATATATAAATTTAATATATATACAATATACATATATAATTAAATATATATAAAATATTATATATATAATTATATTTAAAGGGACATATATATATAAAAAAAAAAAATATATATTATATAAAAAATATATATTATATAATTATATATAATAATATATATATAATATAAATAAAAAAATAAATTTTATAAATAATATAATTTATATATATATATATATATATTTATAATTTTTATATTAAATATTTGAATTTTTATATTTTAAAATTATATTATATTATATATTAAAAATTAATGTATATTTTTATATTTCAAAAGTAATAATATTTATATAGATATTTTATATAAAATATATATATAATAATTATATAATAATATATATATATATATATATAATATAAAATTTATAAATATATAAAATATATAATATTATATATATATAATAATTATTATATTATATTTAAAATATAAATATATATATTATATATTTAAATTTTATAATATAATATATATATTTTTATTATATAAATAATTATATATATTTTATATTATTATATATATATATATATTATATATATATAATTATATAATATAATATTATATATATATATATATATATTTTATATATATGTATGTCAGTGCAGAGAAAAAAAATATATAAAAAAAAAATAAATTATAAAATAATAAAATAAAAATAAAGTAAAAATATTTAAATTAAATTTAATTTTTGTTTTTGTTTTTTTGAGATTACTTTTTTTATTTATTTTTAAATTATCTTTTTTTTTCCCCCTAAAACCCCTTTTTTACATCAACCCTTTATTCTTTTTAATTTAATTTGGATAGGATATTCTATTACATATATCTTTAGCCTGGGGGGTTGGGGGGGTTGGTTTTTTGCCATCCTGGGTGGGGGCGTGGGGGCAATGAACCCTTGGGGTGGTAGGCGCTGGGGTGCTTTTGGATGGTGGCGGGGGTCGGGCGAGGGGGGGGGGCCTGGGGGCAAGGTTGGGGTCGATGCGAGAAATCGCACGAGGGAACTCAGTACGCCCCCCCAACCCGGGATCCTATGGGACCCCAAACCCAAACCCTTAAACCCCCTTTCCCTTTCCCCTTTGCCCCAACTGTCACACGTCGATTTTGCAACCTACCTGCCCACGACCCTTGAACTTTTCCCCTTATCTGTATTGTTATTACAGGTAACTAGGTCAACCCGAGTAAAAATACTTACAAATGTTGGTGACACGTAGGGGATGATTTCCTCAGAAGGGTTTGATTGATGGGGTTGGGGTCTTTACCGTCATAGCCAGACATTCAAATGGTATTTTTAAAAAAAGTGGTCGAGCGGGGTTTTATAAGGGTTTTTTATTACAAAGTACCAGACTAAATAATTACAATAATATATATATATATATATAATATATTTTTTATTTATAATATCTGACACTGGAGGGGGAGTGACAATCACGTGTTCCAGGCAAAGGAATGGGCCCGGAAAAGCACAGGACCGTCCCTTTTCTTCTGTCTTCTCTCCGGCCCGTTGCAGCATATATAGTTTTGGGCCCGGGAAACTAAAGGTTCCCGGGGTTCTGTCTCTCAGGCCGTTGCATCCGGGCAGGTCATCATCCTTGGGGAGAGCGTGAGATGATACACACACGTGTGTGTGTAGGCTGGAACCAGGGCGAGGTGTTACGGTTGCTCAAGACCCAGGTTGTCTTGTGCAGGCCCTAGGTGATCTTCGTCCAAAACCTCATCAAAAGTGTTTTGCCTCAGACAGAAGGGACACACATCCTGTAGTTAATTTATAAATTTTGTTATATACAATAATCTATACCTATTCAGGAACCTAAAATTGTGCAACCCCGAAAGATGCTTCTATGGCCGTCTTTTTGCCCTTATACTCACTGGCACCTAAGGGAAAAATTTCATCGATCATTTTTGAGCAGATCTGACACGATGAACAGGGTGAGAGTTGAACACCGGAACCGTTGTTCCGGCCAAAATCATATTCTGCAATGGCCGGAGGGGAAAACAGAAAAAACGGACGGAGTCACGGCTGTTTCCCGCCATTTCCCCTTGGGCCCTCGGAACACGTGATTGTCACTCGCCCTACAGTGTACAGATATTAATATTATATTGTAAATTATTTTTTTCTGGGACTTGTAATAAAAAAGCCTTTAAAACAACCGCTCGACCCCCTTTTTTTAAACTACCATTTGAAGGTCTGGCTATGACGGTAAAGACTCCTACCCATCAATCTACACTTCTGAGGCAATCATCCCCTACAGTGTCACCAACACTTGTAAGTATTCTTACTCGGGTTGACCCCAGTTACCTGTAATAACAATACAGATAAGGGTAACATAAATGGTAACAGCTTGGGATACGAACAAGCAATAATATTACAGTACCGTAAAATATTGAACAATTAATACACGTGAGGTGAGCGATAGATTGTGGAACAACATTGAGTCTGAACGTAGACAGAGAGACAGAGAGAGACAAACTTTTTAAAGCTGTGTCAGACAAGCCAGGCCTTCGTGATTTTTTCCAAGATTCAGCATCTCCTCTTAAAGGTTCAGTTCATATCATTACTCAAACCACAACAAACAGAGCTATCAATTAATAACTCCCCAGTATAGAGAATCCAGCTTACATTGCCTTCGAGATTCAGCGACGAGAACACCGCGAGGACAAGGACGCGTATCTCCGCGAGGACAAGGACGAGGACGAGTGGAAGAACGCGGACGAGGACGCTGTTATCGTGTTTACGGAAGAGGCCCCGACTTCTTACGAGGTCATCATAACGCCCCAGCCGACACCTGCTTCATGCTGATCTGGCTTCTGCATTGGCATCTCTTGGAGGAACGCTTCAGCTGAACGGACAAGACTACTGCCGTGCTGACATTGCAGTATAGTGAGTACAACACCCTTAGCTGACATATACGTACATGATATATATATATTCAAGTACGCCACTTGTTTTACAACAGTAGATAATGGTAAATGGAGTTACCTTTTGTGTAATATATTTGTCTGTAATTTTTGTAGTCGTATTTTTTTTTTCTTTGCACTGTTAAATAATTTATAGTACATCACTATACATGTTCGCTTCTTATATCACTCATATATGTACATGCATGCATCTTTTTGTATTGCCCTAAAAGCACAAGAGATGGGTAATAGCACTTTATCTTGGGTAAAGTTTCACTTATAATTAATGGACAAAACAAATCAGACTAAGTCAGAAAAAGAGCGTGAATTACTCACCGAAAAATTTCTTGGACTTTGTAAAGGACGGAAAGTCTAAGCATCTGACGCAGCAAATAGTGACAGTGAGGAAGAATTAGTTAAACATTTAACAGAGGAGGATATTCGTAAATTAAGAAGTGGAAGTCATCACCTACGAGTCTTTCCTGAGTTAACTCAGTCACTAACTAGCTCAAACTCTAACTCAGGCACTCTTACTAACACAATGTCTCCCACTAAGCCTCCCGGTGCAGGTCCTTCTGGCATCCCTGACCAGCCTCTTCCTCAGGCCGCTGGAGCTATTAATATATTGCCCACAAGTGCAGCTATTCGGGAATTTTCGGGTACTGATCCAAGCTATACTGCCAGGGAATATATTAGTCTTTGTGAAGATGTCATGAAAAACACCTTTGTATGTGATGAATCAATCAATCAAACATTGGGGGCATACGCCGGGGGGCGCGTCGCCTCGCCCACCCTACGACGCCACTCCCGGGGGTCACCACGCGCGAGTTCCCATGCAGGCTCTTTTCCCATACCAAGCAGCTCTCGACAAGAAACATCAACTTGCCCCAGCCACGAGTCTTGTGGGCGGCCCCTTGGCCTCCTCCACGCCGGATTGTCTCTTACAGATACAACCCGATGGGAAGGATCGGTTTCAGGGTAGCGTGCCACATGCCCATATAGCCGAAGTTGGCGCTGACGGACTATGCAGGTAATAGGCCTCGATTCAGTCTCACGGTGCAATCGCTGATTTGACACGTAATCCTCCCAGCGATACCCCATGATTCTGCGAAGACACTTATTACCAAAGGCATTGATTCGTCTCTTCAAGTCACTATTTAGTGTCCATGTCTCACAACCATAGAGTAAGACAGGGATCACAAGCGACTTGAAGATCCGGATCTTTGTCCTCCTGCACAGGTACCGACAACGCCAAATACTCCCGCTGAGCGAGTCCATAACACCGTGGGCTATGCCAATCCGCCGTAAGACTTCTTGACGTGACCCGCCGTCATTATGGACTGCGCTACCAAGGTATGTAAAACTTTCCAAGATCTCAATGTCCTCGCCACACGCATGAACAGACTGTACTGCTTCATCTAGTAAGTCTCCAAATACCTGGACCTTGGTCTTGAGCCAGGAGACCTCAAGTCCCAAAGGCTTTGCCTCCTCGTGCAGCGTCTCGAGAGCCATCACCAGGACCTCCAGCGACTCAGCAAAGATTACTGCATCATCGACAAAAACAAGATCAGTGATCTTGGTGTTGCCGACGGATGCTCCACAATCACTTTGATCTACAACCTTGTCCAATACCCAGTCCATACAAGCGTTGAAAAGTGATGGGGCAAGGACGCACCCTTGCCTCACTCCTGTATTCACAGGAAAGAAGCTGGATACACCTGCCCCACACTTCACAGCACTCTCAGTCCCAGAATACAGACCAGTTATCAAACCAATAGTCCTTGCAGGAGTCCCTCGAAGTCGCAGAAGATCCCAGAGTGACTCACGATGCACTGAGTCAAACGCCTTCTTGAGATCAACATAGGCTGCAAGCAACCCTGTCGAAACTCACGTCGGCGTTCCACCAGGACACGAAGCGCTAGGATACGGTCCGTTGTTTGACTTACCAGGCGTGAACCCAGACTGCTGAGGTCACTGATGCTTCACCAGATGAGTGCGAATTCGTGTCAGCAATAGATGGGCAAGCACCTTGCCTGGTACGCTGAGCAGTGTAATACCGCGGTAATTGTTTGCAGTCCTGACGGTCCCCTTTCCCTTTCCAGATAGGGACGACCAGCCCCCTTTATCAGTCGAGGAAATGGTACCTGATTGCCACACAGCAGTCAGGACAGCATGCAACCCGCGGATCATGGCCTCACCCCCAGCTTTGAGGAGCTCCGCCACTGATATTACAAACACCAGCTGCCTTTCCACCCTTCAACTTTGCTACAGCCTCTCTGACTTCGTCAAGAGAGGGTGCGGTTTCGTCAATGGGAGGATCAGCATCCACTGCCTGTAACCCAGTGGTGTGAAGCTGGTCAGTTGGAGGGTCCACCGTGAACAACTGCCCAAAGTACTCAGCCAACGAGCCATCTGCCCCATCCATGTCCGACACGAGGCGCCCATCTGCTGTTCGAATAGCACTCGCCCGAGAAGGAGACTTGGAACGGAGCTTCTTCAGGGCTCGGTAGGCGGGTCGGAGTTCATTAGCGTTCAAATGACCCTCGACATCCTCAGCGAGACTCCTGACATACCTCTCCTTGTCTCTCCTCAGGAGGGTTCTAGTCCGGCGTGACAGAGCCCTGTGCTGGTCCCGGTTCCCAGCCAGCCTGGCAGCGCGACTCTCCTCGATTTTCTCCAGCGTCTCCGTCGAGACAAAACACACGCCTGACCTCGGGCGCTCCCCAATACACTCCTTGGCAGCCTGTAGAGTTTCACGTTTGAAGGTATCCCACAGTTCTACAGGATCCCCGAGAGCACCGAGCACATCAAACCGATTTGAGAACTGCCACCCCATACTCATGAGCACATGTCAAGTCCTTCAGTTTCTCAACATGAAACACAGTATGGTTACCTCATGAGATTCTTCTGGACTTGACATGAAGCTTAAGTGTAGCAACAACAAGTCTGTGATCTGTTTCCAAAGAACTCAGCACTCCGGTAAACCCTGCAGTTCTGGAGGATCCTCCAACGAGTACTAACGAGGATGTGGTCGATCTCCTTAGCTACCCCTCCGGCATTACTATACCATGTCGAGCGGTGCAGCTCTGGGTCTCTGATACCAAGAACCTGCAATTCTCAACCTTCTGGACCTTGCAAAGTTCAGAAGCAGAGAACTGTTGGTGTTTTCTGGTACCGGAGCATGGGGACCAACACACAACTCGTAGCCATCTCTCACAGTGCCAGTAGTAGCATTGAAGTCGCCCAAGACAATGAGTGTGTCCCGAGGAGGACACTGGTGTAATGCAGAGTCGAGTTGGCTGTTAGAACATCTTCTTCTCTTCAGTTTTACGCATCTCGGTAGGAGCGTACACTGCAACAAGAGACATGAAACCCAGAGTGTGTTTCATCCTCACCCGCATTATACGCTCATCAACCGGACTAACCTCAACAACTGATGGCTGCAGTTTGCTGGAGATGCCTATAGCTACACAGGTACACGGTGACCATTGCTCATGCCGGACCAGTAGTAGGTGTAACCCCCACTGCTAGTCTCGCCACTGCCAGGCCTCCTCGTCTCAGAGAGTCCCACTATATCCACCCTCATCCTACTGAGCTCGCCCGATAGGAGAGGTAGTCGATGATCGTCTGAGAGGCTCAGAACTTTCCACGAGCCCCACACGAAGAACCCTCCGCAGGTTGATCCCAGGAGTGATTCGACGGGCAGGCGCCGCTCTGCACCGCCCCGGCCACCCCCATAAGAAAAAGTTGGGCTAGGGGGCCCTACCACTTGATTTAGAGTGCGGGATTCCCGAGGGCTTTGCCCCGCACTCGTCATAGGCAGACCCCTCCCCTGCGTCAGCATAGGAGGGGTTTGCATGGTCGGGCCCCCGGGCAAAACCGGGTCGGGGGCGCGATTACCGCGACCCCGATGTATGTGATGAAGGGGATCAAATATCTTTCATCCGTTCACGCCTACAGGCTGGCTCACGAGCTTCACATTTAATGCAAGCCAGCGCTTTTACCAAGACACAACAAGCACAAAATTATCAGGCTTTTCGGTCAAACTTCTTGGAAACATTTGGGGAAAATGAAAAACACAGCTTGGTCAAAGGTGTTAATTCAGCGGTAGAGCTATTTATTGCACGGTAGCGCTGCCTCAAAGGATCTTTTTGATGGTCAGGTAGACGCAAACAGAATATCTGCTGATTTCGTTAAGTACTTAAAAGACAATGGGTGGACTCACGGAGACACCATGCAATTACCCGATGTATGCAAGTTTCTGCAGTTTTTTGTGTACATGATGTTGCTAAAAGGGAAATGTCGAAGGAGCAGTTTATCATTAAACTACACACACAATGAAGAACTCCACGATTTTGTTCTTAAATTAAAAACTAAAGTGGAGGAGAAGGATAGTGATGTGCGTATGTCAGCCTCTAATGTCGCCATGACGTTAACCACAATTGATGAGGTAGCTCGTGACTCATCCTATGCGGCCGTGACTGCGTCAGGGAAACCGACCTTCACTTGCACATACTGCCAGCGTGATGGACACACCATAGCAGTTTTTAATCGTGCAAGGATCGCGTTTAAAACCCCAAGGAAAGAATAATTATCNACTGGGCAGGTAAAGTAGTTTCATTTTAACAGACTGTTACTGTATTCTGATTTCTTACATGGAAGGAAATTTCGTGCGCCATGGTGGTGGTGGTGGTGTCAGACTTAGAATAAGAAAGAGACATCACACTAGAAAAACTACCTGCGCCTTGGTGTATGTGTGTGTGGTGTGTGCATGTGTGTGTATGTGTGCTATGTGTGTGTGTGTGTGTGTGTGCTGTGTGTGTGTGTGTGTGTCTGTATGTGTGTGTGTGTGATGTGTGTGTGTGTGTGTTGTGTGTGTGTGTGTTGTGTGGTGTGGTGTTGTGTGTGTGCATGTGTGTGTATGTGTGTGGTGTCTGTGTGTGTGTGTGTGATACCTTCAGGGGCATCTTTTTCAGCCCTTGGGAAGTGTTTGAAATGACTTAGAACACACACACATACACCACAACACACACACACACACCACACACACACACACAACACACACACACCACACACGAAAATATTTTTTCAAACGTTTGGTTTTCCTTGGTTTTTGGATAGTGTCATAACTCCCCCTCTCTCTCGTTCTCTCTCTCTCTCCTCTCGTCTCATCTCTCTCCTCCTCCTTCGGTCTCCTCTCTTCTCTCTCTCTTCTCTCTCATCTCTTCTCTCTCTCCTCTTTCTGTGTGTGTGTGTGATGAGAGCGGAAAGAGGGAAAAGAGAGAGAGAGAAGAAGAGAGACGAGAGGAGGAGAGGAGAGAGAGAGAGGAGAGAGAGAGAGGGAGAGAGGGGAGAGAGAGAAAAAAAGAGAAAAGAAGAAGAGAGAGAGAGAGGGGAGGATGCAAGCTGATACAACACATAAGGGGGTAAAATCTCCCAAGCTCCCCCCTCCCCCCTACAAGTCCATGGGGAGAGGGAGAGGGGAGGGGAATAGAGGGGGCGCCGATCCCCACCATACACCATCATCACCCCGCCCCCCCTGCCTGCCCCAGCCTGCCTCCCCCAGCCTGCCTTACCCAGCCTCACCCAACCACCAATTTACTAGCGCCAACTCATCAAAAGTTCTTAAGCGTGTACATGTATATAGGGGGCGATTATCCTCTCCTCTCTCTCTCCTTCTCTCTCTCTCTCTCTCTCCCTTCCTTTCTCTTCCTCTCATGCTCCTTCCTTCTCTTTCCCTCCTTCATCTTTCATCTCTTTCTCCGTTCTCATTCCCGTTATCTGCTTCTCGGGCCTTCGCTCTCTCTCTCGCTCTCGCTCTCCTCATCGTCTCTCTCTTCTCTCCTCTTCTCTCTCTCATCTCTCTCATCTCATCTCTCTCTCTCATCTCTCGCGTCTCTCCTTTTTTTTTTTTTATTTACTTATTAATCTCAGTTACAACATAGTTACAGTTGGCTTTTTCTCTCTCTCTCTCCTTCTCTCCACTCGTCTCTCTTCTCTCTCTCTCTCCGCTCTCTCTCTCTCTCTCTCTCTCTCCTCTCTCTCTCTCTTCTCTCTCTCTCTCTCTCTCTAAATCCACGCCTTTTCATTGCATTAAAAAAAGGGATTAATAAGGGGTTGGGCCTTTTTTTTAATTAAAAACCGATTTTTTTTACAGGGTTATTTAATATAGGGTTTAAATAATAAGAGGTGCCGCGTTTATTCCCGGGGGCTGCGGCGGGATAACAGGGTTCCCGATAAAAGGAAATTAATAATAAAGATACCCTATACACCAGGGGGTTTATTCCTATGGGTTGCGGGGGGATTACGGGTATTAAAAATAAGAGATGCTTTTCACCAGCGTTTTATTCCCATGGGGTTTTGGGCGGGATTACAGGGTTTAAATAAAAAAGGATAGCCTATACCCGGGCGATTTTTCCTATAGGGTTGCGGGGGGGGGAATTACAGGGATTATAAATAAGAGATACCTAAAAACCAAAGGATTTTTTCCCTTAGGGTTCCCGCGGGATTACAGGTATTATTAAGTGTTAGCCAATTTAAAGGGATTGATGAAAAAAAAGGAAATAGGGTATTTTTTCCCCTGATTTTGGGGGGATTACAGGGTTTTAATACTAAACCCGCCGCGTTTTACCCCCCGTGTTTACATTTTGGGGGGGCCATAAATCCCCTGAAACCCTCCCGGGGACGGTTTCTGGAACAGGGAAAAGGGCGTTTTATTACCTGAAGTTGCGGGGGGATTTACGGGGATTATTGAACGGGGTTTAAAATTACTAAGGCAGGTTTTACAGGGATTTTGATACGGGGGTTTAAATTACTAAGGCGGATTACAGGGATTATTGATACAGGGATTAATATTTGGAAAGATTACAGGGATTTTTGTACAGGGTTTATACAAAGGCAGGAATTCCCGGAAATAATCGATACGGGGGTTTAAATACTAAGGCAAGTTTACGGGGATTTTTGATACAGGGATTAATATAAGGCAGGATTACAGGGGTATTGATCGGGGATTAATACAAAGGGGCGGGTTTAAACAGGGTTTTATTGATACAGGTTTTAAATACAAAGCAGGTTAATTCCAGGGATTTTTGATACAGGGATTAATACTAAGGCAGGTTTAACAGGGATTAATACTAAGGCGGGATTACGGGGAAATAACGTACAGGGATTAAATTTACTAAGGCAAGATTAAAAAGGGATTTTGAAAACAGGGTTAAATTTACTAAGGCAGGTTTTACAGGGATTTTTGAAAACAGGGATTAATACAAAGGCGGGGATTACAGGGATTTTTGGGGGTACGGGATTAATACTAAGGCAGGTTTTCCCGGGATTCTTTGGGATACGGGGTTTTAAATTTAAAAGGGCGGTTTACAGGGATTATCGTACAGGGTTTAATACTAAGGCGGGAAATTCGGGGTTTATTTTATACGGGGTTTTAATACTAAGGCGGAATTAACAGGAATAATCGATACAGGGAAAATACTAAGGCGGGGATTACGGGGATTTTTAACAGGGAATTAATATTTTGGGGGGGGCGGGTTTTCCAGGGATTCGATACAGGGATTAATATAAGGCAGGATTACAGGGTTTATTGATAAAAGGGTTATTTACAAGGGCGGGATTACAGGGATAATCGTACAGTTTAAAAAGTCACAAAGACCCCAAAGGGACTAATAAAGAAAAAAAGAAATGAAATCTTATCCCAATCACCCCTTACCCCTTGTCTATAGGCTGTTTACATTTTTTGTAAAATATTTAAATCGTTAAGTTATAATGTTTCTAAATATGAACTTTTTCACGGAACAAATCATGCAAAGGCACATTTTGAAGCACTATTATTCCAATACTAAGCTTCATTGAGAAACGGTATATATTCTTTATAGATGATAGAGAAACTATCTCTACTGACAATGTGCGCGAATGATGTCAATTTAAAGAAAAAGAATTTTGTAGGGGACACAATAATTTTTTCGCCATATTTAATCACTCATATATTTTTTGTTTATTATCACTAAAAGTTTACGTTGGGTGGCTGGGCTTAGAACAACCGTTAGTATATATTCTAAAATGAAATATGAAATCAAACGATTTTGAAAAAATAAATAAAAATGTCATGTTTAAGCTTTTGTAACACAACCATAAAATTTATTTAACAATAATCTACCTATTCCATACGTGTAACATTATGCATTCTACAGAATTCAACATTCAATTTTGTATTCAAGGAAAATGTGAATGAGATATCAGCCTTGAGTTATTGCCGCAGGCAAAATTTTAAGACAAAAAATACTACTCTTTGAAAGACTCTATCTCAAAAACCCAAAATGGTAGAAAGAGTCACAAGGTGTCATTGAAGCCGGAATAGGTCATTCTTTTTATGATTAGAGCCATTCATATTTTTGTCGTTAAATTTTGTTCTTAAAGGTGAAAATAGGGCAAATTTGCTTGATTTTGCAACATGTTTGGATGTAACTCCGTAACATATTGATCGATGTTTATCATATTTATAACAACAACCTACCCATCAGCTTAGGAAAAGGCACATCTATTATGCGTTTGGATTTTTATGTAGCTTCCAACTTCTCCTTGCCCACGGATGGGTAGTTAGGGTTGAAATCACTCAAATCCAATCGTATGGTGATTCATCCTGACATCAATATGATCAAATTTCAAGGAAAAGGCTTTCAAGCGATGAATCAACCCATGCGCCTGACTTCCGAGTGTGGACTAAATCGCAAAGTAAATCTAGGTACTTTACCAGCCCAAACTCAGGCCGTACCTGCCCTTCAGAATGTAAATTCTACCTAAAAAGATAATAGGGAGAATTGGAAAGTTGTTAATGCCACGGTATTAGGGGACCACGAGATACCCCACCGTGTGGCCATGCACATTCCCGTGTCAGTCCCCAAAGCTACCGTAGAGTGTGACATCTGCTTTGAAGGCCCTAGTCAAATAAAAAAGACTAGTTGTGGAATCTGAGCACGGATTGTGAGGGACACAAGACTGTCGCCCTTGTGGTCAATACCACCGACGGTCCCATCAAATTAAAACAAGGGGTCCTCTTAAGTAAAGCATTAGCTTATGACGCGTCGGTTGTAGCAGAACCTTTGGAACTCCCAGCTACTTGTATTTCTTCAGTATACAATAATACACTCGAAAACAAGCCGGCTCCTGTACAAACCTTTGATTCACTCGTCACTGTAGTGGACTATCCTGAATTAAAGCCTTCACTGTTAGGACTTTTACAACAATACCGTGATGTTTTTGCCATGCCAAGAGATTGTCTAGGCGTTACTGACCGAACAACACATCACATTAAATTAAAATCTGGTACCCAGCCGGTCTATATTCCAGCCTATCGACTTCCTCACAGTCAGAGGCAAATAGTCGATGAACAAATAAAAGACATGTTGGAACAGGGTGTAATAAGAAATTCACGATCACCGTGGAACTCGCCCTTATTTCTCGTTCCTAAAAAGGACGGAAGTTACAGACCTGTAATTGATTTTAGGCGGGTAAATGAAGTAACTGAGGACGATAGGTATCCTCTCCCTGTTTTAAGTGACTTGTTGATGGCTCTAGGACCAGGTAATAAACTTTTCAGTAGCCTTGATCTTCTAAGCGGTTACTGGCAAGTACCGATGGCGCCCGTGTCAAGGGAAGTAACTGCTTTCAGCACTCCCAGCGGACATTTTGAGTGGCTTAGAATGCCTTTTGGGCTTAAATCAGCCCCTATCACTTTTCAAAGAATGATAAATACCTTGTTTGCTGATATGCTAGGAAACAATGTATATGCATATCTTGATGATGTGATCATTTGTAGTAAGGATTCAGAGTCTCATTTTGCCACTTTAGAAGCTGTACTCCTTAAGGCTGATTCACACTGGCGTTTTCTCGTCACATTTATCTGACGAGAAGGGGTCTGGGTCTGGGGCTGGTGTCATGATCGCAATAAGTTTTCAAAAAAAATCACACACCGATCGCTCGTCTTTATCTACCGACTTGACGAGAATTTCGCGCGCCAAATTCAAATAAACGCAGAAGCCAGCACCACCCTCTCCCAAATTACCCCAATTATTGGTATAATTTCGATATTGGGCACTAAAAACTAACAAATTTAACTTACATCATCGTGCAGATCTTTTCATCCTTAATTTGAATCCAAATTTCCCATGCCAATGGCGATACATATAATACCGAAAATTTTCCATTTTAGCTAGCCATAAACGGTTGTTAGTTTAAATCAGATTATGTTAGGTTAGACGTGGGGTTTGATTTAATAGATGATATCAAGGAAAAAATGAAACTATCAATACTACTTCATAATAAAGTGCGCGAAAACTTATCTTTCGCGCGCCAAATACACACAAGCCAGCCCCTAGCCCCTAGCCCCTGTAGCGCGACGTGACCCCTGACCCTGCAGGTCAGGCACGGGAAGTCAGGGACGACCCTGGTCGTCAGCACGAGCTTGACAGAAGACCTACAAAGCGATACCAAAGACACTACAACGTAGAGTGTCTTTGGCGATATTAAGCAGAAAAGGTCACAAGAAGAAGAAGAAGAAGAAGATTTGTCTCCCGAAACGAATTGCGTGTGTGAACGTAATCTCCGCACTAGCCCGCAAGAGACCGACTTCTCGTCAGATAAATGTGACGAGAAAACGCCAGTGTGAATCAGCCTTTAAGCTTAAAGAAGCAGGTCTAAAAGCTAAAATCACGAAGTGTGAGTTTCTAAAAGCTAAAATTTCCTTCTTAGGACATATCGTCGATGAGGACGGAACTCACACCATGAATGATAAAATTAAAGCAATTAAAAACTTCCCGCAACCACAGAGTATAGACAATGTCCGTTCTTTCATTGGATTGTGTGGCTATGATCGGCGATTCATTAAAAAATTTGCCGCCATGGCATCGCCTCTGAACAGATTGTTAAAGAAAGATATACCGTTTCATTGGAATGCTGCACAAGATAACAGTTTTCAAGACTTGAAAGTTTCCCTAACCAACGCACCTGTCTTGGCGTTTCCAGATTATAAGGCTCCTTTCATCATGTATACGGATGCGTCTGCCCTGGGCCTTGGAGCGGTTTTAATGCAACCTGACGCAAGCGGTAAAAATCGCGCTGTTGCATATGCGAGTAGAACCTTAAATCCTGCCGAGTCAAATTACTCTGTCACTCATCAGGAGACGCTCGCTGTTGTCTGGTCTCTCAAACATTTTAGGGATATTATCTTTGGATATGATATAACTATATTTACAGATCACGCAGCCGTCACCGAACTATTTAAGGGAAGAAACCTTAGCGGTAGACTCGCGCGCGGGTACCTAACATTACAAGAGTTTAATCCAACGCTTAAATACGTGCCAGGTCGAGCCAATGTAGTGGCTGATGCCCTGTCTAGGAATGTACCAGTAGGATCCGTGGGAGAAACACCCCCTGTTTTACAAAATTTAGCCATTCTTGAATTAGCCAATGCCCAGCGTCAACATGACGTGTGGAACAAGGTCATATATGCTCTGGAATCAGGTGATGAATCAAATTTACCAAAATTAACCATTCCTTTCTCACAATATTGTTTGTCCTTAGACGGAGTGCTTTGTAGATATTGGCCTCAAAAAGCAGATCCTGTGGCACAATTTGTGATACCTGAGTCATATGTACCTGTGGTATTAAAGTTAATTCATGATGCGGTTATTGCCGGTCATCCAGGGAAGGAGCGAACCCTTACTGCGGTCCGTAGAAGTTATTTTTGGCCGACCATGCGTGTAGACATAGACGCGTATGTAGCAAAGTGTGTGAAATGCGCTCAGCACAAAGGGACGGTGCCTAAGCCAGCACCGATTTTAGAATATCCTCCCCCGGAACGACCATGGGACGTAGTTGCAATAGACCTACTTCAGCTTCCCGCTAGCCATCAGGGTTCCAAGTACCTCTTAGTATGTGTAGATCATTTGTCTAGGTACGTTGTAATGGCCCCATTAAAGGATATAACTGCCCGTGCGGTTGCTCACGCCCTCATAGCCAATCTAGTTTGTCCCTACTCGACACCTCGAGTATTATTAAGTGACAACGGGGCGGAGTTTCGCAACGCACTTCTGAGTGAAATTTGCAAAATGTTTAACATAAGTCAAACCTTTGTAGCAACATATCACCCCGCCAGTAACGGCCTTGTGGAGCGCACCAATAGGGAAATTATAGAAATTTTGCGCCCGGTTGTCAGTGGCTTACTAGAAAATTGGGAAGATTGGTTACCATATGTAGCAGCTAGCATAAATAGTAGCGTTTGCGAGTCAACAGGACAATCCCCGTATTACATAGTTTTTGGGATAGAGAAAAGACTCCCTTATGACTTGCTAGGTAGGCCTCAACAACCTGTGTATAATATTGATGATTATGCTAAGAGCCAATTACAGGTTTTCTCAGACATCCATAAAGATGTAAAAGACAGACTGCTAGTTTCAAAAGCTGCTATGTGTTCCCAACAACACAAGCGTTCTTCTCCTGTTACTGTACAATTAGGTGACTTTGTAATGATTAGAGTACCCGAGAGACACTCAAAATTGTCTCCTAAATTTGTGGGACCACGCCTGGTGTTAAAACAATTACAAGGTCATAAGTTTGAGATATTTGATCCTTGGTTAAATACATTGGAGGTAGTACACAGTGACAGACTTAAAAAGACCAGTGCAAAGCCTGATTTAACCTTAGTAGAAACTGCACCAGTGAGCAATGCTACTCGTCTGCTGACTAATGATAAATCAACTCTTCCAACTAACCCACCGCATGCTTATAACCCTCGCTCTGGTAACAAATAGTTTGTTGCTAATAGCTTGTTTTTTTGTTCCAGACATGTTTGCCTTCATATATCTCTTCACCATGAGCTCTACTCTGGCTCTGGACCCTTCACATCTCAAGCCTGGAGCCCTCGTTGCCCACTTGGGTCGAGTCTCCCTGGTGGAGGATGTGTTGTGGGTTACGTACCCCCATACTGCTCTTCTGAGGATACCGAGCAGGTTGAGGGAGGTCACGGAGCAACTGAACACAGCTTTAATTCAATTGGAAAATAATCTCCCACAGAAACCTATGTACCTGGAGATCGAATTGGGTCAGGGGATCAAAAATTAGCATAGAGACCATTATTTTCCTCTCTTTCGTGCACGGCTGACTTACCTCAATGACACAATCAATCTTGCCCTAGACAACTACCACGGCCTTGATGTTTTTAACCGAGCTAAACGGGGATTCATTGATGGTATAGGTCAACTGTCACGCATGATATTTGGAACGGCTATGAATGAGGATATAGAAGAATTACGTAACAGGTTTAATCAGCTAGCTTCCATAGCATCAGCAAACAATAAAGCCATACAGTTAAACTGCATGAAAATCGCTAAACTTGAAATGCATGTGAATGATCTTGCCTTGTATGTTGATAAACTAACATTTACTATGAACAAGGTGCTAGCCAGTTTAAACGATATATATATTTCTATGGAAATGAATCAAATACTACCCATACTGGAGAACACAGCTAACTCTCTTTTACATGCTAACTCAATGATAATACAGAACATTGCAGACGCAGCGCGTGGAAGGGTGACTTCCTCTCTTTTCCCTGTCAAGGACTTTATCCATGCTTTAGATATTGGAGAAAAGGAATATAAATTAAAACCCTTGTTTGACTCACGCGGTATTCATCACTACTATCCCTTACTGGAGTCTGTGCTGACGTCAGACGCAATAGTCATTCATATACCCTTGCAATCATCGGATATATTTGAAGTTCATCAAATTGAACCGTTTCCTTTTACAGTGAATGAAACATTAATGACTGTAAACTTGCCTCAATAAATTATTTTAATATCCAAAGACTTACCGTTGTACGCCATTGGTCATTTATCTGATTTGCAAAAATGTAAGTCCGAGTATCTCAATTTATTTCATTGTCCAGCCTCACTCTTTGCCTTTCTGCCCTTAACGGGTGGAGTTTGTGAAATTGTGCAAACCCAGAAAGATGCTTCTATGGCCCTGTCTTTGTGCCCTTATACTCACCTGGCACCTAAGGAAATATTTCATCGATCATTTTTTAGTCATCACTATTTTTTTTTTACAAAACCTTTCTTTGTGTTTGTAGTATGCCCTGACGGCACTGAAAACAAGGAAGTGTCAGGTCACTTCGCGGTTCTTGTCGCTTGTCATGTGCGCTCCGTCAACCTGACACTATTCCCTTCTACATTCCACCATGGTTTTACTGGTAATTTTTCTAGTAATATTTTTCCCATTGATAGCTTGAAATATGTAAATTTCTGTAAAATCAAGTATATTACTAACAGCCTTTCCGAGTTCACTTTTTCTAACTCCTCGGATTTAAAAGCTGCTGTACAGGATTCCCTACCAGTTTACTTAACTCCTCATGTACATTTTCCCTCAATCATTACTCCTATTGTACTTTTTATTATTATTGTGTTTCCTCTGTGCTGTGTTGTCCAGAAAGCCCTCAATTTGTATAGGCACCTTAAAGGGAATATGGACAGCGAAGTCGTGACTCCATAGTACACATATAACATGGTTAGGTACATGACTCTAGAGTCTAGCCCATCGCGAGGACGCGATATGGGTAGGTGACCGAGCGATATTAGGATCCTGAATAGGTATAGATTATATGTATATAACTAATTTATCAATTAAGCTACAGGATGTGTGTCGCCTGTCTGTCTGAGGCAACAACATCTTTTGATGAGGTTATGTTGACGAAGTATCACGCCATGGCCTATAAAGATGACGTGGACAAACAACCTGGTGTCTTGATGCAACACGTAGACACTTCGCCCTGGTTCCAGACTACACACACAAGTTGTGTGTGTATCATCTCAGCGCTCTGCCCAAGGATGATGACGCTGACACAAGTGCAACAGGCCTGAGAGACATGAACACCGGAACCTGTCAGATTCCGGCCAAAACTCATATATGCTGCAACTGGCCAGAGGGAAGACAGAAGCCAACGGACGGAGTCACTGAGCTGTTCCAGCCATTCCCTTGGCCGTCGGAACACGTGACTTGTCACTCGCCCTCACAGTGTACAGATATATATATATATATATAATATATATATATATATATATATATATATATATATTATATATGATATATGATATTATATATATATATATATATATATATATATATATATATATATATATATATATATATATATATATATATATATATATATATATATAAAATATATTGTAATTATTGTTCTGGTACTTTATATTAACAAAGCCATATAAACAACCGCTCGACCACTTTTATTAAACTACCATTTGAAGTGTCTGGCTAGGACGGTGAAGACTCCTACCCATCAATCTACACTTCTGAGGCAAGCATCCCCTACAGTGTCATCAACACTTGTAAGTATTCTTACTCGGGTTGACCCCTGTTACCTGTAATAACAATACAGATAAGGGTAACATATAGACTGAGAAGAAAAAACGAAAATAAGCCAACAGTCTGTATATGACCACAACACTGTTTAGCTTCGCGGTAACCTGACTTCTTTAACCCCTTGAGGCCCAGAACGTACATAGCCTTTTGTTTCTATAATATTCTGTGTACATAAGATTAAACAAAAAACAGTGCTTACTGTATATGACGAGGACTTGATAATGTGTGACTCGATAAATACACATGTAGCACAGATCTTTGTTCTGTTCATCTTAACCCTTGAGGCCCAAAACGTCATTGCCATTGTAATTTGGGTATTATTAGACAATTTTTAGTGCATATACGCAATATTTTATAGATATAACCTGTTTAGTATCCTTGTCCACTAATTAATTTCGTATATTTAGTTACTTTTCGTACTTTTATGACTAGAAATTTAACAGACGATTTTATATAGCCAAGGAAAGATCTGGGCTTGAAATGACGCCGGTGTAAGAACATAACATGAATGATCCCGTCAGGATTTTAAGTGAACTGCAAATACAGCTTTCTGCAGCGTTCATTAAGACCTCGTGGCAGCTTTCGGTCTGGTTACACAGCTGATGTCAGACCAAACAAGAGGGTCTGTCAATACGCATAGGAGGATACAGGGGGGCAGAGGGGGGGCAGGGGGGCAAGGAAGAAGGGCAGGGGGGACGCAGGGAGGTAGGGGGACAGGGGGGCAAGGAAGGGGGCAGGAAGGGCAAGGAAGAGGACAAGGAAGGGGGCAGGGAAGGGATGCAGGGAGGTAGGGAGGGTGACGTCATTCCCTGATCCTCACTCAAAACTCACTCACTCATGATAAATAATTGCCATCACAGGATTTTGAAGTCAATTTTCCCCATTATTTTCCGCCTCAATGAAGGGAAATATGTGAATGTTAATGAGCGTTAGTCTCCTGAAATGGTGCGATACACAGCTATATTTTTACCCAGGGCTTCCCCCCCCCACCCCCACACACAAAAATAAATAAATAACAATTTTCTGAATTAACTAATGAAGAAATTGGATCAACCTGGCCAAATATAGCTTATAGCCATCACAAGGATGACCGCAACCTTTCCTGACAGTTCGGTTGAAATTGGGACAGAAATGGCGGAGCCTGAGCTGTGGGTCTACACACGGACACACGGACATTCGGTGAATTATAGTAAGATTTGATATTTTTTTCTTTTTCATCGACTCGTGACTTTTGTCTTTGTGATATTTTTACACAAAACTAAGCACTAAGGATGAATGATAAAAATGTTGATATGGAGACGGGGCCATACGAGCGTTGCTCAGGCCCTGTAAAATACAACTAGATGATACACACACACGTACGCGCACAAAAAGATTGATATAAATAACAGAACAATAAATAACATTGAATCATTGTTGTATTTTTTTTTTTTCTCCTCTCTCTCTCCTCTCTCTCTCTCTCCTCTCTCTCTCTCTCTCTCTCTCTCTCTCTCTCTCTCTCTCTTCTCCCCTCTCCTCTCTCTCTCTCTCTCCCCTGTGACCTGCTATATCGCCTAAAGGCAAGGCCTGGTAGGAAGCCTCAGGCCTGAGGTCATTAGGGGTGGGGGGACAGGACAGGTTAAGGGTTTACTTGTTTGAGCTCTAAAAGGTGACAGCGCCCTCAAATGATTCTCTTCACCTCCTCCCTCACTCAGAATTTAACGAACCTTTATATTTCCCTCTCAATATCTCGTCTTCATGAAGAGTATCTGGCTTACTTTTGTGTCCATGTGATAACACATTTACTAACGATGGTGAATCGAGGACTTTCATGCACTCAAAGCCAATATATGGTGTGTTTTTAAAGAAATAACGAAGGACTGTAGGATGCACGCTTTCCACTAAATTTTTCAACCAATAAGAGACCACAGCGAAGCTGGCCTGACAAGCTCCTCCTCGGGGGAGGAGAGTTTGGCTCTAACGTTCTTGAACCGAGTATAGTGTGTGTATGTGTGTGGGTGTGGGCGTGGGTGTGTGTGTGTGTGTGTCCGACTCGCGTGGACAAGACCCTGGGTGAATGAATGAACACACACACACACACACACACACACACACTAACAAGCAATTGGAGCATCTGGCATCCAATGATCGAACAGCAAGGGGCCGATTTTGAACCAGACTGGTCAGGGAAACTCCTCCTCTTCCTCCTCCTCCTCCTCCTACTCCTCCTCCTCCTCCTTTTCTTCCTCCTCTCTCTATTAGCTGGGTCTGCAGCTCTGATGGACAGTTAGGGATGTGTGTGTGTGTGTGTGGACGGGCTCGTTATTGCTCCATGCACGTCCTATATTTACCTCGGGTCGCCCTTCACCAGCGACGGCTCGGTATTGTCCGCCCTCAGGGTGCATGCCAAGAACAAATTAGGTCATGTACTGAAGTTTGTGTCATTTGTCATAAGAATAACGATGTACCGTTTGTGGTGAAACGGAGGGTGTTTGATGTGGCGTTAATGTTTGCGTTACTGTACGGCTGCGAGTCATGGGTAGGAGCCGATTTAAAGCCAATTACAAAGTTGTACAATCGGGCACTCAAACAGCTGTTGGGTGTGAGAAAGTCAACCCCGAATGACGTGTGTTACGCTGAGTTAGGATACCCTTCACTGCCGGACTTAGTCAGATTAAAGCAGCACACTTATTATTCTAAGCTAGCTTTGGAAAGATCTCATATAACGGATGATCCATTAATGTTTACTATAGAAATTGTCACTAGAGCCAACACGGCAATGAGCAGAACTATTGCAGAGTTTATTGGTAACAACGTGCCCGACATGCATGGCCTCGTGTTAAATGTGCATGAGCGCATCGCAGCTTTTCCCGTGGGTCAAGGTGCGCCGTGTACCGCAGCATAAACCCCGGCCTTACAGTGCACAGTGTGTACAGGGACCGCCACAAGGTCGACGACCGATACAGGATCTCCTTCACTCGTTTCCGAGTGTCAGGTCATAGTTTGTGTGTTGAGACTGGAAGATGGAATAGGCGGGGGCGGGGCCGGTTGCCACTGGAGGAACGTCTGTGTGTATGTGGCAATACAGACTGAGGAACATGTTGTTGAAAATTGTCCTGTATCAAACAATATTAGGCAGACAGTAGGCCTAACTTGTTTAGGTGAGCTATTTAACGGTAAATATAGCCATTATGAATGTTGTAAAATTATTCATGATATTTTGCACTTGTATGCGTAAGGTATGTGTGTCATGGATATCTCCTGGCACTGTTCGTGCACCGACAATTGATGTTGTTTTTGTTTTAATATAATTATGTGGACTGCAGATTGCATTATTTGTGTTGTTTATATTAGTACTAACAGTATGTATTGTTATAAGAT
>JACEEZ010003646.1:102500-127500 GCA_016584305.1 Chionoecetes opilio | reverse complement strand
CTTTCCCCCATAGTCTCTCTCCCCTGCAAAATTCTTTTCTCTCCTGAATAATCCCTGCATCTTTTTTCCCCTGTGCCCTGCAAAATCCGCCTAAGGAAAAGGCCGGGTGGGGGAACCCTCAGGCTTTGCGGCCCTTTAAAGGGAGGGGAACCAGTCAAAAAAGGGGGTTTTGGATTGTTTCACCTCTAAAGGTAAACAGCCCTTCAGATGACCCCTTCACCTTTTCCCCCCACTCAGAATTTTACGAACCTTTATATTGCCTTCTAAATATCTCTTTCTTTATTAAGAGTTTTGTTTAAATTTTTATGTCCATGTATAGGCACATTTCTAACAAAGGGTAAATTTGGGGAAATTTTCTTTGCACTAAAAGGGAAATATATTGGGTTTTGTTTTTTTAAAAAGAA
This sequence comes from Chionoecetes opilio, assembly GCA_016584305.1. Taxonomy (NCBI): domain Eukaryota; kingdom Metazoa; phylum Arthropoda; class Malacostraca; order Decapoda; family Majidae; genus Chionoecetes; species Chionoecetes opilio. Next base: position 127,096 of record JACEEZ010003646.1, on the reverse strand, counting down.
AAAAAAGAAGGACTGTAAATGCCTTTTTCCCCACTGTTTTTCCTCAACAAAATAAGAGGCCACAGCGAAGCGGGCCCTGACCCTCCCCCTCGGGGGGGGGAGAATTGGGCTCAAAACGTTCTTAAAAACCGAGAAAAGGCTTTCATAAATAAATAGATAAATAATTTTTTATTGTCCACAACAAAAATAGATGATAAAATAGATATAAAAGGAAGAATTTTATTGCCCCTAACACTTCATATAGATAAAATAGTCCCACAGTGCGGATTTAAATTTAGGGAGTTTTAAAAAGGAGTCTGGATAGGTTCAGGGAATGGGGAAAAAAGGGGGATGTAGGTGGTTAAAAACGGGAAACTACCCCTTTAGGTCTGGGGGGGGGGGGCGGCCTCTTTGTAGCTTCTTTTTTTTTTATTTTTTTAGAGGGGAAAGGGGTTTTGGAATTTTAAAAGGGAATGGGAATGAGGGAGGATTTATGGGTGGAAGGGAGGGGGGTGGAAGGGTAGGGGAATTTGGGGGAAGGGGGGATGGGGAGGGGGAGGAGGAGGGGAAATGGAGGAGGGGAGAAGAAGGAGGAAAAAGAAGATTTAAAATGAAAAAAAAAGGGGAGGGGGAAAGGGAGGAGGGGGAAAGGTATACACGTGGAAAAATTGGATGGAGAGGCAGAAGGAGGAGGGGGAAAAGAGAAAAAGAAGATTTGGGAAAAATTTAAGGAGGGGAGGAGGAGAAAGGAGGAGGAGGGGGGAGGGGGAAACATAGGTGGAAAAAGAAGAGGAACACAAAATTTACTGCTATATAATTTTAAGGGAAGTAATGATTGAACGGGGCCAAAGGGCCCAAACCGGGCAAGTAAACATTTATGGCAACACAACCACCGGGGGGAAAAACCAAATACCACCAAAACCACCGCCTCCTCCCCCCCCTTTTCCCACCCTCTAATTACTCGAGGGTTTTTTTTTCCCCGCCTGGCTCTGGGAAAGGGCCCTTTCAGTTGTTACAGCGGAAAAAAAACCCCTTAACAATTGCAGCTCCTACGTTCTATTAAAGTTTAAGGGTTTAACCCTTTGGAAAAACCTGATAGGGGTCGGGAAAAACAAACTTGCCCTCCCCTTTTCCCCCCCTCCCATCCCTCACCCCCTTTCCCTTTGCTCTCTGTCTTTCCCCCGGGCGCGCGCACAAGCTTCAGTGCTTTAAATATAAAGGCCGCTCGACTCCCCAAAACAGAGACTTTAGCTTTTTTCCACCCATAAATCTAAAATTTAAGGGGGCAATAAACTGGGGTATAGGGGTAGCAATATTGTTCCTTACACTAAAATACGCCGAGACCCCCCAAAAAAGGTCATTTTAGAATCAAAAAAAGGGACGAGTGTGTGATGTGTTTTAAATTTTTCCCATATTTGGGGATTTTGAAGCATTGAGCCCTTTTTCCGTTTCCCCTGGCCAACCACGGGGGGTGGGGGGGAGAGGGAGGTATTTTAGGGGTCTATCAAACTCAAAGTGAGGAGGAAAAGGGGTGGGGGAAATGTTTACCCGTGTCTGAAAGATAGTGGAATCAGTACATTTTTTTAGCAATGTTTTTTTTCTAGGGAAACTGAAATAGTGCAAAAAATATAGCAAACGGGAAAAGTCTCTATTTAGATTCTTTATAGCAAAAAACCAAAAGTTTTTCTAATAGTGTTAGTAAATTTTAATTTGGGAAGGAGGGCGAGGAGAGTTTTATATTACCTCCATCTAAAAAAATTACAAAAATTTAGCCGGGGAAAAAGCTAGTCGGGTGGTCTCAAAAAAATGACCGCGCAGCCCTCGTTCATTTTTACCTGGGGGGAAAAAACGGGTTGTAGAAAGGGCCCAAGGGGGGAAGGGCCCAATTTCCTCTCCTTTGGCCTTTGGGGGTGTAGTAAAAGGGAAATCCCTTACGGGAAAACTTGTGTGCGGGGGGGGGAACTTTGGGTTTGGGTGTTTGGTGTGTTGCGAGAGCTTGTGGAGTGGGCACCCCCCGCCCCCAAACCCTCCCGCTCTCCCCGAAAAACCCCCTTGCCCCCCCTTTTTAAACCCCTCCCCTCCCCTCTCCCAGTGTGTGGGGTGAGGGGAGTCAGGGGAGGCACTTCTGTTTGCTGGGGGGGTGCCCCTTTTATTGCTGTCTTTGATTTCCCTCACGTGGGCCCAAGAAAACTGCATGGGGGTTGTTGGGGTTTAAATGAATTGTAATATAATTGTAATAAATTAAGAGTAAGAGAGGAGGTGGGGACAAGACTATTTATTGCTTAACCCTTTTCCCTTCTTGCTACTTTTTTTTTCTTTTCCTTCCCCTTACCTTTTTTTAAATTTTCCCCTTCCTTTTCCTTCCCCGTTTTTTTTCCTTTTTTTTTTTTCCCATTCCCTTTCCTTATTTTTCCCTTTCTTTCCCCCCTTTTTTCCCTTACAATCCCTTTCCCTTTCCCTTCTTTTCCCCTCCTTCTAATACTCCCCATATTTCCCCCTTTTAAACCCCCCTTTCCCTTCCCCTTTCCATACCCCTTTTTTAAAAAACACCCACACATCATTGCCACCACACACACACCCCCAACAAAACACTCCCACCCACCTTGCCGTAAAACTCCATCACCTGCCTTCCTCTCTCCCCCCACCTTCCCGTCCACTCCCCACCGCCTTCCTCTCTCCCATCCCCCTTCCCTACCCCCCATCAAATTTTAACATACACACACACACCCACACTACTAACTAAAATTTTAAAGGGTTAACGCTTTTTTTTTCGTAAAAATTTTGACCCCAAATTATCTTTTGGGGGTTTTTCCCAAAGTAGGGGGTCCAAACCCCCTTACGGGGTCGAAAAAGAGAGAGGAGAGAGAAGGAGAGAGAGAGAGAGAGAGGAGGGGAAGAGGGGTAATCCCGGGATTGGAGAAGGCAGGACTTGTACGCAAAATTTTTTGCCCTTGCCAATAATACTATTTTTCTCTACTTACATAGTTAAAAATTTTTACACAGTACTTCAAACATTTTTTTAAAATTTTTTTAATAAATAAAATTTACATTGGCAAAATCAAACATAGGCTATCTTTTTGAATCCATAGGCACTCATTTTCGGGGATGTGCCCCTTTTTTTAGGGGTTTTTCCCTTAAATTAAAGGCCCAGGGGTAAACCCCCTAAACCCCTGGGGAAGGCCCACTGCCCTGTAGGGTGATGGCCTGTGGGGGGTTGTTGGCCCAAGTGACTGCCTTGACAGGCAGGCCCCTTTGCGTTGCTGCCCAGGGGTAAACATCAAAAAGGGTTTGGTTTTTGGGCTGGGGTTGGGTCGAGCGGGTTTTTTAAGAAAAGGGTCTAAGTATTGAAAAGGGCAAATAAAATTACTTTTGGGAGAAAAACCCATGTTTTTTTTATGGGGAGGAGAGGACAAGTGTTTTCGGCCCCCCTTCTTTCCTCCGTGACCTGCATCGCACGGGTCTTCCCTTGCCGCGGCCCACTTTGTAAGCAGTTTTGGTTTTTAATTAATATAATAATTATTTTTAAACCCAATTTCATAGTTTATTTTTTTTCAAAATTTTTTTTTTTTTTTTAGTGTTTTTGGCGAAAAAAATGTTTTTTAAAAAAAAATTTGAATCGAACCCCCCAAATCCCTTAAACCTAACTTTATTTTGTTTTTTTTCTTTTTTAGTTGGGAAAAAGGTTAAGTTAGGTTTGGTCATGGGACCACTATGTTTTTTCTGTTGAAAATCACTTTTTTATTTATTACTATTTTTTTCAGCAATTTTTTTTTTAAAATGTAATTTAATTTTTTTTTGTGATTAAAAAAAAAAACCATTTAGCGTTTCTCCCAAAAAATTTGGGTTTTCCACCCCCCCACCCCCTCCCACCACCCCCACCACCCCCACCACCACCATCACCCCCCAACCCCACCACCACCCCCCATCACCACCACCACCACCCAAACCAGCACCCCACCCCCACCACCCCCCCCACCCCCACCATCCACCAACCCCCCCCCACCCCCATCACCACCCCACCACCATCACCCCACCACCCCCACACCCAGCCCCCCCCCACCACCAAAACCATCACCACCACACCCCCCACCACCCCCACCCCCCCCACCCCCATTTACCCCCACCCCCACCACCCCCCCACCACTCACCCCCCACCCCCACCAAACCCCCACCACCCCCCACCACCCCCACCACCACCCCCACCACCAAACCCCCACCACCACCCCCAAAAAAATACCACCACCACCACCACCACCACCAGCACCCCCCACCACCCCCACCACCAGCAACCCCCACCCCCCAGCCCCCACCACCCGCACCCCCACCACCAAAACCACCCCCACCACCCCATCCACCACCCCCAAACCCCCCCACCACACCCCCATTTACCCTCACCCACCCCCACCACCACCACCACACCACCAAACCCCCCCCACCCCACCACCACCCCACCACCCCCACCACCCCCAAAAATCACCACCAAACCACCACACCAACCCCGACCACCCCACCATCACCAAACCCCCCCACCACCACGACCCACCCCCACCCCACCACCAAAACCCCCACCACCACCATCACACCACCACCACCCCCACCCCCATCATCAAAAAAAATTTAAAATACCCCAATTAGTTAGTGGGGCCCAAAGGGTCTAAACAGGTCAAGCTAAAAACATTGCTTTTGTCAAAAAAAATCGTTTTTAAAGGTCCCAACCTACAAAGGGAAAATTTCGTTCCCGGCCTCAAGGGTTTAAAGAAAATTTGAGAAAATAAATAGAAGATGTTAAAAAAAACTGAGAAAAATTTTTAAAAAAAGTTTGGGGAAAGTGAATAGAAAAAGAGTGAAATTAAAATTAGTAAAAAAAAAAAAACCTTTAGTAAAAAAAAACCCTTAAAATTTTTGAGAAAAAAATAAAAATTTTGTAAAAAAACTTACTTAGGGGAAAGAACTTAGTGAAAAAACCTTAACTTTTGTTAAAAAAAAAAAGTACAAAAAAATTGAAATTAGTGAGAAAAAACTTAGTGAAAAAAAATTTTAAAATTGTAAAAAAAAAATTAACTTATAAAAAAAAAAAAAAAAAAAAAAAAAAAGTAAAAAAAACTTAAAAATTAAATAAAAAAAAATTAGTGAAAAAAAAATTAAACTTTGTAAAAAAAAATTTTAAAAATGAGAAAAAAAAATTTAAAAAAGTAAAAAACTTACACCATTGGGAAAAAAATTAAAATTTTTTGAAAAAAAACTTACTTAGTGAGAAAAAAACTTAAAAATTAGTGAGAAAAAAATTAAATTAAATGAAAAAAAAAATTACTTAGTGGAAAAAAAAATTTAAAATTAGTTTAAAAAAAAAAGTTAAAAAATTTTTGAAAAAAAAAAAAAAATTATGAAAAAAAAAATTTAAAATTAGTGAAAACAAAATACTAGTGAGAAAAAAAAAATTAGTGAAAAAAAAAAACTTAGTGAAAAAAACAAACCCTTTTGGAAAAAAAAATTAAAATGAGTGAAAAAAAAAATTTAAAATTGTGGGAAAAAAAAATTTAAAAATTAGTGAAAAAAACTTAAAAATTAGTGAAAAAAAACGAAAAAATAGTGAACAGAGAAAAAACGAAGAAAAAAAATTAAAGTAGAAAAAAAAAAGTTTAATTCCCGGGCACCAAACCCCCACTACACTTTCTCCGCCACATATGTCCGCAAGCGGGGGAAATGTACGGAAACACGCACGCCCCATGGGGTCGAAAAGTAAAAATAAAAAAATTAATTAAATTTAAAAAAGCTTATAGGGAGCTTAAAATTGCAATTTAATATAAATAAAATTTTAATTAATTTTTTCTCCTACTTAAAAGGGGTAGCACTTTGTTGTTCGTGTGTGTGTCGTAAATTTTTTAGGTTGAGCATGGGTTTCTTTTAGGGGGGAGTGTGTGTGGTGCCCCGGGGGTGGGATGCCCTATCACCAAATCAGCTCAACCCCCACCAAATTTTGCCGAAAGGGAAAAAGCGAGTTAAAATTCTTTTATGTTGGGGGATTTTTTCCCTTTTTCCCCCGCGCGCACACACACCAAAACCCCCACACACCACACACACACACACACACAACACACACACACAACACACACACACAAAACAACACACACACACACACACACACACACACACACCCAAAACACACCCCAAAACAACACCCCAACACCCCACAAACACACCCCCCCCCACACACAACCACACACACACACACACACACACACACCCCCACCACAAACACACACACAACACAAACACACACACCCACACACACACACAAAACAACCCACCACACACCCAAACACACAAACCACAAAACACCACACACAAACACACACACACACACACCCCACACCACACCCCACAACACAACACACCCCCACACACACCCCACACCACACACACACACACACCACACACACACACACACCCAACACCACACACACAAAGTTTTTCATTCAAAGCAATATACAACTCTTCTTCATTTAAATCAATTTCTTTCAAACCTTTTTTTATGGGCGTCAAGTCGGGATTCCATAAAAAACTGTCCACCCAATTTTTTTTTAAAACTCTAAAGTCCCCCACGGCTCTTTACATTTAAAAACCCAACATATCATTTGCAAAATATAAAAGGGGTTTGGAAAAGGCGTTTTCCCCTCATCTGAAAATTTTTAGTTTTTCCCTTTTTTTTGATAAAACCCCATGCAGGGCCCAAAAATATAAATATCAAGGGCAAAAATAAAACATAGTTTTGGAATTCCCAGCAAATGCATTTTCATGAAATAAGTAAAATCGCACCCAAAAATTCGGTTTTATTTTTGTAATCCAGAAAAAAAAGCCTTTTCCCTTTAAATTTAAAAAAAAATTTTTTGGCCTGGCTGCTGTTGCAATTTTTTGCTATCCGCTTAAAAACGAGGCAAACAGGGTTTAATAGCACTGATTTAAATCTTCTTAATTATTAAACCCCTTTTATTTTTGCTATTTATGATGGGGAAAAGTTTGTTGTTACGTGTCCGGGTTTAAGGGGGAAAGGGGGGCTGCCAGATGCCACAAAGGTGAGGGGTTTACGGACTGATCCCCCGGGTTTGTTAAAAAACATGTTTATGCATTCTCCCCGGTTTCTTTTTTAATCTATAAAAACCTATGACTATTATGTACCGCTTTATTGTTTTCTATAAAGTACCTTTTTTTACATAAGGCTGTAACCTTTTCTTTTTAAAATTTGTCTGTTGGGTTTAAACCATAAAATTTTCGAAAAAAAAAAAAAAAAAAAATTTAAAAAACCAAATTGGTTTAAACCCCGATTTTTACTAAACAGGTCATAAAATTTTAAAAAATTGTTATATTTACAAGAACCCCTTTAATGGTTTCCCCAAAAAACAATGAAAATAACGGGCCCGGGGCTAAAAAGGGTTTAAAACCGATTTTTTTCCCCCCAGTCCTTTATGACAGTGGTGGGAAACCCGGGGGCTTTCAAAAAAGGAAACCCCGTGCCCTCCTGCCACCCCTGAAAAAAGCCCAAATTATCCTTAAAAAAAAGTGATAGAATATTTGAAAAGGGAAAACCGCAAATTTTCCAAAAGTGTATGGGGACCTAGGTCCTAGGTCTCTAGGAAATATTGGGGTGAATTTTGTTTTATTTAAATTTTACTTGCTCGTAATTTGCATTCTAATGTACCGCGGGTCCATCAGCACGCTGCCCTGCCAAAAATTGAAGAAAATGGCTACTCCCCCAAAGCTGGGTTTGGCCCCACCTCTTTTCCCTTTTTAGGGCAGGGCGGTCAAAGATCACTTCCAATTCTTTTGTCGGCGTCCTCTTTAAAATTTTTCGGAAAGATTTTTTTCGCCCCAGAGGGTCTTGGTGGAAGCATCCCCCAATTTTCGGGTGAGGGCCCAGGTGGATTGCCTGCCATGGCCCAACGATTTACCAAACCCGCCCGGGAAAACATTACACAAACCGCCACAAAATCTTCCTTTTTTCATTTTTTGTATAGGGGAAACAAGCATTCCGTGCAAAACCCTTTTTACTGTATATGAAAAACCAGGGGTCACAGGGGAAAGGTTTCAACCCTTCATGGACAATAAAGTATTAAAGAACAAGGTGCACTAAACAGACCTTTCCCCGATAGCGACACAATAACAAAACATATAAGCAAGGTGTGAAGTCTTTGGCCCCAAAAGGTGAATGTATTTCAACACCGTTTCCCAAAAGGGGGGGGCCGGGGGGGCCCGAGTGGTTACGTCTCCGAGTGACGTTTTTCGGGGCCCCCGAGTTCGATCTAAATTTAACTTCAAAATTTACCCTGAAAACTTTCTGTACCGTCGAGTGGCCCAAAAAACCCACCAAAAATTGCCCCTTTTAAATCCCCCCCCCGCCTTTGGGTTGCGAGTGCATCGGGGGACACAGGGGGGGGCATGACCCTTAAACACAGGCGTCACTTTAAAAAATCCTGCCTGCGCCACCCCGACGAGGGCCCAAACCCTCACAGCCCTCAAAATGTGGGTTTTCCCGGGCCTACTATCCCACCCCTTTGAAGGCACTGGGTTTAAAAGGGAGTATAGGGATAAATGTAAAACCCAAAAAAAAAAAAGCCCCGTTTGTTAACAGTGCTGGCTTTCCCTTTGAGGCAAGGGGTTGAACACTTGGTTCCACTCTGCCTTCCCCGACGGCCGCCATTTGGTGCCAATCTCCTTTCTGACGGTGCCATTTTTGGGGCCACTTTTTGCCTTCCTGACGGCCGCCATCTTGGTGCCACTCTCCTTCCTGACGGTTGCCAACTTTGGTTGGGCCCCTCTGCCTTCCTGACGGGTTTCCATCTTTGGGGCCGCCTTTTTGGCCCTTTCCCGGGCGGTTGCCATTTGGTGCCACTCTGCCTTCCGGCCGGCTGCCACCCTTTGGGGCCACCTGGCCCTTTCCCGACGGCTGCCATCTTGTTCCCACTCTGCCTCCTGGGCGGTGCCATCTTGGGCCACTCTGCCTTCCTGACGGCCGCCCCTCTTGGGGGCCCCCTCGGCCCTTTCCCGCCCCCGGGCCCCCATCCCGGTGCCACTCTGCCTTCCCGACCGGGTTTCCCCCTCTTGGTGCCACTCTGCCTTTCCCGACGGCTGCCAATTTTGGGGCCACTCTGCCTTCCCGACGGCTGCCAAACTTTGGGGCCAAATCTGGGCCCTTTTGACGGCCGCCATTTTGGTTTCACTCTGCCTTCCACGGCCGCCATCTTGGTGCCACTTGCCTTCCCGACGGCTGCCCCTCTTGGGGCCACTCTGCCCCCCCGGGCGGCCGCCATTTTTGGTGCCAAATCTGCCTTTCCCGAGGCCGCCATCTTGGTGCCCTCTGTCTTCCTAACGGCTGCCCTTTGGGGCCCACTCTGCCTTCCTGGGCGGCCCCCATTTTGGTGCCACTCTGCCCTTCCTTGGAAGGTTTTATCCCTTTGGGGCCACTCTGCCTTTCCCGACGGCCCGCCCTCTTGGGGGCCCTCTGCCCTTCCGGGCGGCCGCCCTCTTTATGCCATCTGCCTTCCTGACGGCCGCCATCTTGGTACCACTCGGCCCCTTCCCGATGGCCGCCTCTTGGGACAACTTTCCCTTCCTGACGGGCCCCCATCTTGGTGCCTGTCTGCCCTTTCCCGACCCGGGCCCCCACTTGATGCCACTCTGCCTTTCCCGGCGGCCCCCATTTGGTGGCCCCCCTCTGCCTTCCCCGACGGCCGCCTTTGGGGCCACTCTCCCTTTCCCGACGGCCCCCCCTCTTGGTGCCCCTCTGTCTTCCCAACGGCTGCCCTCTTTGGGGGCCTTTTGCCTTCCCCGACGGGCCCCCCAAACTTTGGCCCCTCTGCCTTCCTGCCCGGGTTTTTATCTTGGTGCCACTCTGCCCTTTCCCGACGGGTGCCCTCTGGTGGGCCCCTCTGCCTTCCTGCGGCCCCCTTTATGCCACTTTTGCCTTCCTGACGGCCGCCCTCTTTTGGGGCCTCCCCTGCCTTTCCCGACGGCCCCCCAAACTTGGTGGGGCCCCTCTTTCCTTTCCCGACGGGCCCCCATCTTGAAGCCACTCTGGCCCTTTTTTTACGGCCCCCAACTTTGGTTTCCACTCTGCCTTCCTGACGGCCCCCTCTTGGGGGGCCCCTCCGCCCTTTCCGACCCGGGGGCCATCTTTTTGGGGCCACTCCGCCTTCCTGACGGCCGCCATCTTTGGGTGGGCCCCTTGCTTCCTGAGGGCCCCCATCTTGGTGCCCCCTCTGCCTTTCCCGACGGTTGCCATCTTTGGGGCCCCCCTTGCTTTTCCCGACGGTTTCCATCTTGGTGGTGGGCGGCCGCTGGGGATACCACACTTTGGTTCAGGACGAAGCTCCCCAACATTGGGTCCTTCCCAAAAATCTATAAAAAAATAAAGCGAAAGTGTTTTCTGTCTGTTTTTCCCGTCTGTCTGTTGTCTGGGTTTTCTTTTCCTTTTTGTCTGTCGTCTGGGCTGCTGTCCGCTGTCTGTCTTCTGGTGTGGGGTGTGTGTGGTATAGGTTCCGCCCCCCGTGGGGGCAATCAAACCCCATATGGCAAAATTTTTGGAAAAGGGTTGACCCGGGGAAAGGTTTTTAAAAACCACTTATGAATGATTCGATCACTTTTTTTTTTTTAATTTTTTTTGCAGGGCCCATTAGCGAAATTGTGAAAAAAAAAAAATGGGGGTTGCGAGAATTGAGGGAAAAACCCTTTTTGTAGGGTGGGGTAATGGGTGAGTGAATGGGTGGGGGGGATGGGGAATGGGGGTGGGGGGATGGGTGGGGTGAATGGGTGGGGGGGGATGGGTTGGGGGGGATGGGTGTGGGTGAGGGAAAAAGGTGGGGGGGAGGGTAATGGTAAAATATTTAAACGAAAGTTGGGGTCTGTCTGCCGTGTGTGGGGTGGTGGGGTGTGGGTGTGTGTGTCGGGAAAAGGTTTTTTCCCCCCCCTGGGCGCAATCACCTCATATGAAAAACCCTTTTTGGGAAAAAGGGTGGGGCCAGGGGAAAGGTTTTAAAAAAAACCCAGGGGAATTTGGGATGATCCCATCACTTTTTTTTTTTTTTTTTTTACAGCCTATTAGCGATAATTGTGAAAAAAAATGGGTTGCGAGAAAAGGGGGAAACCTTATGTGGGTGAGGGTAAAGGGTTAGGGAAGGGTGGGGTGATGGGAATGGGTTTTGGGGGGGGTGGGGGAGTGAATGGGTGGGGGATGATGGGTTGGGGTGATGGTGAGGGGTGAGGGAAATGGTGGGGGGGGGAGGGGTAAGGTAAAATAACAAAAGGGTTTTCTGTCTGTCTGGGTTGTGTTGTGTGTGGGGTGTTGGTGTGTGTGTGTGTGTTGTTGCTAAAAATTGGGGTAATGGTCGGGATTAACTCGTCAAGTTACTGAATGATATTACTTGGGGATGATTTGTAAAAGATTACAACTTAAAGGAAGGATTTAAATTAGTCTTTGACTTCATATCTGATTGTAGTGTGACCCCTTCCCCACTACGGAGAGTACTGAACAAGGGGTATACTTAAGGGGGGGGATTAGCTGCCACCAGCCCTGGCGAGTTTTTTCGCTAGATTACCCCCGGGGGGCACGTTAGTTTAATTTTAAATACTAGATTGATTTTGGTAGTCGGGGTCGGTATTGGGGGTTTTATCCCTAGTAAAGGCGGAACTTTTTTGGAAGTGTGGGGAATTTTTTTTTCTAATACAAAATAATCACTGGGTTTTTAAATAACACAAGAACTATATTTGAAACATTATCCTATTTATTCCCCATGAAACATTATTGCTGTTGGAGACCGTAGACACAACAAAACTCTAATCTGGAAGGGGCAAGCTACAATAGACAAAATTTTTCCCCTCCAGAATCATTCTTAAAATTTCCCATTATATACCCATCGACGAGCACATAGGTATACCTTGAATTATTATATGGGAAAAGAGAATGTGGGGATGGGGTTTGGATGTTGGATACACAATGACCATGGTTCTTGAGGGGAAAGGGGCGTGGGAACGCCTCCCGCTGAAGCCTCCCCAGATGGGGGACGGAGGGAGACCCCTAGGTGGAGACGGAGGAGACTCTTGTTAAATTTAAACTTAAAAGGATGGGGGGCACCTCCTGTACGTTAACGACAAAAAACTAGATACCCATATTTGAAAATATAGATAAAAATTGAAACAAGGAAAGGGGGGGGGGAACAGAACGGAATTTGTTACATCTTACCTAGGGGGGGACGGATGGAGACTGAGCGTCTCACGAAGTTATGGCGTCTCGCCAAAAGGGAATTTTTTGAATGGCCCACCGTGCCCACAAATAAAAAGCTAATAACCCGAAAAACTTTTTAAAGTAATGAAACTTCGTATATATAAGAACTGGGGCTTATAATATAAACCTTTTTTACTTTGATATGGAGAATTTAATATCCTAGTCTATAACCAAAAAGGGTATTTTTGGGGGGCCCGTACTACCCGAACATTTTTTTGGATGAGAGGGTGAAATATGAACCCTAGAAATTTGGTGGGTTTTCTTTTTTAGCGTGTATCTTTACTCCCAGTCCATATATGCCCCAAACCGATAACGATGGGGATTATTTTGAAAGACGTTAGACTCTGGGAGATTTTCTTGGTTAACCAGATGGCTGGCAAAAAAAAAAGGATCTGACATCATTAGTTATTATGTTCGCAGAAAAATTATCCTAGGGATTGGGGTCTCGCATAGGGCTATGGGGGGGGGGAAGGGAAAGACCGAGGAAAGAAAGGCGGGGAAGAACGAAAGAAGATAAACAAAATGGGTCTAGGTGGCCAAATGAGACAAAAAGATGGCGGAAAAAAAGAAATACGATGGTCGTAAACTAAAAAAGAATTACTTAAAAACATAACTCGGGAATTTTATAATAAAAATACTCATACTATATCCCCAAATAATGGGCATTACACGCTCTTTTCTCCGGGAAAATTAAATTCTATGGTATCAAAGAAAAATATTCGGATCGTTTCCGTTTTTAAAAAGGGGCGTCAAGAGGAAATGTTATGAGATAATTTAAAAGTGAATTTAAGGGAAATTCTTCTGTTCTTTAAAAACGGGGTCTTTTGTTTTTAGTTAACAAAAACCCAATAAAGGAAGTTCCCGTCAACCTGATACCTGGGTAATAAACGTGACCGTAAACCCTTTTACTTGTCCGCTTTTCCGGTGCAGAGTATATCCCAGAGGCGCACGCCAGTTTTCCCTTGGTAAATGATAAACCAAAAGTCCTAAAATGTCCGTCCACCGAAGCGGGTTTGACTGTAAGGTGAGAAGCTTTTACTACTATCTCGAATTAAAATACCCCCTCCCATAAAACCAGGCTTCGCCCGTGAGAATAAAACGCCCCGACTTTAGACATGAGAAATCTCCTAGCCCAAAATTGTTTCATCTAGTCTGACACTAACCCCCTCTGACTCCTAAGTTACTTAAACACTTTCGAAAATCTTCACCTAATATACCGGCTTTGATTGTAACTAGAAAAAAAATACTTGAAGCTCCCCGAACCAGACTGAGTCTTTTAAATGAAATTCACCTGAGCTTGTACCCCAATCCAACCTTACCTGGATATATTAAAAACCCTACTGACCCCAATTTTTTTTTTGAACCCTTTTGTCAATGTTTTACATTTCACTTTTTATTTTTTTTCCCACAAGAGTAAAAACCGGGGTGACGCTACAACTACCCTAACCAGAGTGGGTATTAACTTTCAAGTTAAAAAAAAAAATTTCAACGTTCATAAAAATAAATTTCAATGTTTTGTTCAAAAAAATTCTTCCTTATTTCTAAAATTTAAAACTATTGGGTACCGAACTCTTCCATCTTGTTTGGATGGTGACATATGGTCTTTTTTGGCCCGGTACTTCTTGATGGCCCCTTTAGCTCTTCATACTTTAGGAACTCTTTTAGGTTTTTGGGAAACTAAGAGTGTGCCCATTCCTGAGCCGGGGGTCGCTGCATCCTCCGTCTCCGTACTGTTTGGGTCACCGCTTTGTTCTGCTGGGTTTTTGCAGGACACGGGGGCGGCGGAAGGCTGTTAGCGCCCCTTGATTCCCCCACGGGAATTATGACAGGTTCTTGGCGCTGTGTTGTCACGCAGCTCATGTCGGTGCGGGTAGACCCAGGGAAAACCCGGACTTTTTCCCCCCCAGAGGCTTCACGCCTCTCTCGCCCTGGTGGTGGGGTTGCAGCTAGATGTGGCGTCTGTAGTGGCTAGGAACGGCTGCTACGGGGGTAAAAAGCTGCTCGTGGGGGGAGCGGGCGGGGTAGCGTTGAAGGGGCTTAGCGGTGAACGTGGGGCTAGTGGGCGACGTCGCTGTGATGGGCGGCGGAGTTGAGGCGAGCCTGGCATCGAGGCGCGCGGTATGTCTAGGGGGGGCGGTCTTCAAGGGCGCGGGCAGTTGAACGCGCGGTATGTTGCTGGCTTCCCGGCTAGGCGGGGGGGCTGGGGTCGCTGCCCGGGGCGGAGTTTACGGTAGACGGCGGCTACGGGTTGTTCTTACCGCCACGCTCACTGGTCATGGGTTTATGTATTTATTGGGTTTGGTTTTTTTAGGGGAAGATTTATAAACCTACTATAAAGATCGATTACTATATGAAAATTTACTGAAATTTGACTATCTTGTTATTTTTTTTCCCAGGGGCCTTCTGTTGCTGTTATTTTTAGGGAAAAAATATCCCCGCTTTTGTCACCTGTTTTTGACCGGAAAAATTTGGGGAACTGGTCTGGGTATTATAATCGTCAAGTTTCTTGAATGATATTACTTGGGGGTATTTTATAAAAATTAAACTTGAAGGAAGGATTTAAATTAGTCTTCTACTTCCATCTGATTTTATGTACCCCTTTTCACTACGGAGAGTACTGAACAAGGGGGGATACTTAAGGGGGGGATTGCTCCCCCCAGCCCCGGCGAGTATTTCGCTATGATTACTCCCGGGGGGACGTTAGATTAATATTAAACTAATTGATCTTGGTATCTGGGCGGTATTAGGGGGTTTTTAAACCCAGAAGGCGGAACTCTTTTGGAAAAAGTGGGGAATTATTTTCCTATACAGAATAAACACCTGGGTTTTTATAATAACACAAGAATTTTTTTGAAACATTTTCCTTTATTCGCCAGAAACATTTTTGCTGTTGGAGCCGTAAAATACATAAACTCTAATCTGGAACGGGCAAGTACAAAAGAGATAATTTCCCTTCCAGAATCATTCTTAAATTACCACTTATATACCCCTCGATGACACTATAGGTATACCTTGAATATTATATATAGGAAAAAGAATGTGAGGATAAGGTTGGATGTGTGGTACCAATACCCTGTTTCTTGAGGGAAGGCGTGGGACCCTCCCGCTGAAGCCTCTCCCAGATGGAGGACGGATGGGACTCCTAGGTGGAGGACGGGGGGAGACTCTTTTTAAAAAAACTTATAAGGGTGGGTGCCTCCTGTACGTTAACGACACAAACATGATACCCTTTGAAAAAAATAATAACAAAAATATAAAAGGAAAAAGGGGGGGGGGAACAGAGCGGATTTGTTACATCTTACCCAGGTGGAGGACGGATGGAGACTGAGCGTCTCACAATTTTTGGCTGTCCGCCCAAAAAGGGGAATTTTTTGAATGGTCCCACCGGCCCAATGAAAAACAATAATCCCGAAAAAACTATTTAAGAATGAAACTTGCGTATATAAAACATGTGGCTTTTAATATAAACCTTTTTACTTTGAAAGGAGAATTTAAATGCCTATTAATAACCCAAAACAGGTATTATTTGTGGGCCCGATACTATCCGAACAATTTTTGGGTAAGGGTGAAATATGAAACCCAGAAATTTGGAGGTTTTTATTTTAGCGTGTATCTTTACTACCACTCCATATATGACCATAAACCCAAACATAGGGGTTATTTTGAAAGACGTTAAGACTCTGGGAGAGTTTTTTGGTTAACCCGATGGCTGGCAAAAATAAAAGGATCTGACATCATTATTATTACTGATCGCGAATAATATCCACGGATTTTGGCCGCATACGGCATATCGGGGGGGGGGGGAAGGAAAAACCGAGGAAAGAAAAGGGGGGTGATAGAACAAAAAAGATAAAAAAAAATGGGGTCAGGATGGCCAAACTGAGACGAAAGATGGCGGAAAGAAAAAATACGATGAGCTGTGAAACTGAGAAAAGAATTACTTGCAAACAAAACTCGGGATTTTTAAAAATAATACTCATACTATCATCCCCCGAATAAGGGGCATTCATGTGTGTGTTTTGTGTGTCTGGTATGGGTTTCCCCCCCCCGTGGCGCAAAAAACCTCATAGGGCACTTTTTGGAACCGGGTTGACCGGGGGGAAGGGTTTTTTTAAGCCCAATTATGAGATTCAACACTTTTTTTTTTTTTGCAGCCTATTAGCGAAAATTGTGAAAAAAAAGTGGGTTGCGAAAATTTGGGGAAAACCCTTGATGTAGGGTATGGTTGGGGTGAGTGCATGGGTGGGGTGATGGGTATGGGGGGTGATGGGGGGGAGTAATGGGGGGGGGGGTGATGGGGGGGGGGTGATGGGGATGGGTGGGGGAAAGGGTGGGGGGTGAGGGGTAAGGGTAAATAAAGCGAAATGTGTCTGTTCTGTCTGTTTTTGTGTGTGTGTGGTGTGTGTGTGTTGTGTGTGTGTGTTTTTGTGTCTGGTATAGGTTCCGCCCCCCGTGGCGAAATCACCTCATATGGCACTTTTTTGGAACCCGGGGTTGACCGGGGGAAGGTTTTAACCCCAATTATGAGATATCCGATCATTTTTTTTTTTTTTTTCGCCTTTTTAGCGAAAATTTGTGAAAAAAAAGTGGGTTGCTAGAATTGGGGAAACCTTATGTGGGTGAGGGGAAGGGTGAGTAAATTTGGTGGGGTGATGGGTAAGGGTGGGGGTGTGGGGGGGTGAATGGGGGGGGGTGGGAGGGGAAATGGGGGAGTGAATGGGTGGGGGAAATCATACATTTTACACCATGATTTCGGGAAAAGTTAGAAGGGGCTATCTGGAGGCCCGGGTTTTTGGGGGCCCGAAGGGCCCACCAAACACAGTGGTGGCCGAAGGCCCACCACCAATAGCCCTCCGCAGGAGCTAGCCAAAAAGTCCGCCCAGGGGCGGCTTTGCGACATAAATTAAAAATGCCGTTAAAGCATTATAAATGCCGCTGAAGCATTATAAAATCCGCTGAAGCATTATAAAAGCCGCAAGGATTATAAAATCCCGCTGAAGCATTATAAGATCCGTTGAAGCATTATGAAATGCCGTTGAAGCATTAAAAAATGCCGTTGAAGCATTAAAAAATGCCGTTAAAAGCATTATAAAACCCTTTGAACATTATAAAATGCCGTTAAAAGCATTTAAAATGCCGTTGAAAGCTTTAAATAATCCTTTTGAAGCTTTAAAAATGCCGTTGAAGTATTAAAAAATGCCGCTGAAGCATTAAAGACCCGTTGAAGCTTTTGAAATCCCTTAAAGCATTATAAAATGCCGTTGAACATTATAAAATCCCGTTGAAGATTATAAAAATGCCGTTGAAGCTTAAAAAAATGCCAAAATTTGGTAAGGGGAGAAGCCCTTCATGCCCGGCATTTGATCACGTGGCTCGCGGTGCCACCAAGCCCTTGTATCACACCCCCACCCTGTGGCTTCTCGCCCAGGGCCCCTCGGGACCCCGGGGCATTGCTAGACATACCAACAGGCTTAGGGCCCCTGGGCACCCCGGGTCTACGGGCCGGGGGTGGGGTTTTAATAGGCACAGTAATGACAGGGGGGCCGTCTGGGTCCCCCCGGGGGCCCGTAACTAGCCGGGGACCCGGGGGGACAGGGGGGTTTTAACCCTGGGAGGAAACCCCGTATCCCCGACCCCCACGTGTTATTACTGTGAGACTCGTATACATGGAGCTGCTCCCCCCGGGCAGCCCGCGCTCAGGGGGGCGGGGTATTTCACGCCACTCAGCCACCCATCGGAACCCAGAACGTAATTTTCTTGTAATTGGGGGTACCATTAGACAATTTTAGTGACTATAAGCAATATTTTATAGCTATGACCTTTGCACCCTTGCCCACTAATTTAAAACTAATTTGGTATAGTTTGACTTTTCGTAATTTTTTATGGCTCTCAACATAAAATTATGTATACAAGGAAAATCAGGGGAAAGGGGGTTAAGCATTTATCGAGAAAATTTAAAAACATCTAATTTTATTTTATACTTCCCAAGTTTTAAAAGTTTTTTTTGTCAACGTATCTGGAATTCATTACAACAAAGGGTGTTTACTTCAATTTCATACAATGAAGTTGATGGGAAATCAACAAAAAACTTTTTCAATCTTTAATGAAAGCGTTGACAAAAAGTTTTTAGGGATGGGTATGCCCGTGCCCCGATCCCATGCCTACCCCGGCTACCATGCTCCCCAGACAACCCTTTTTTTTAAGGGGGATGGATTAGTCGGGGGAAAACCCAGCCCTTCTACCTCTCCCGAATGACTTTTTCCCTTTTGGCTTTTTTGGTGCCTGGGGCGAGATGGGATTCTGGGGGGTCGTATTTCCCATAGGCCACCCCGTTCTCCACCCCGAAGACCCCGGCTGGAAAGCCTACTTGTATCCCGGTTCTTCGTCCTCCCCCCCAGTTGGTTTTTCCGATCGATGGTTTTATGGGGGAGGCCTTGGGGGGGCTTTAGGACAGTATACAATGTTCCCTACTTGTAGTCAACCCCCCGTGCCCCCCGGGGTGGTCTGATTCCCGGGTGGGGCCATAGTGGGGGGCTGGGGTGGAGGTTGGGGGGGGGGGGTGAGGCGGCGGAAATCCTTTTCAAAGTTTCTGCGGATCCGCATTTTTTTTTCTTCGTGCAGTTTTTAGGTAGATTCGACGAAAGATAGAGGAGAGGGGTTTTTTTGGTGGTGGTGGGAGGGGGGTAGTGGGTTTGTGGGGGGGGGGGAAGGTTGTTGTGCAAAATTAATATAGGCACTTTTTTATCACACACACAAAAAAAACATTTTTATCCCCTTTCTTTTCTCTTTCACCATTTTAAACACTACTACTACTGCTACTATGCCTACTACTAAATACTACTACTACCTTTCTACTACACTTACCTCTACTACTACACTACTGATACACTGCTCTACTACTAGTATTTTTACTATATACTACTACATACACATACTACTGCTATGCACGCTACTGCTACTACTATACACTACTACTGCTACGCTATACTACTACTACTACTGCTCTCTATACTATGCTCTACTACTCTACTACTATACTACTACTACTACTACTACTGTACTTCTACTTCTACTACTACTACTAAATATATACTATGCTACTGCTACTACACTACTACTCTACTACTACTACGCTCTGCTATGCTACTCTACTACTACTACTACTATACTACACTACTACTGTACTACTACTGCTATGCCTCCCTGCCATGCTACTACTACTACTGCTGCTACTACTAACTACTACTAACTACTACTACTACTACTACTACTACTACTGCTACTACTACTACTACTACTACTACTACTACTACTACTACTACTACTACTGCTACTACTACTACTACTACTACTACTACTACTGCTGCTACTGCTACTGCTACTACTGCTACTGCTACTACTGCTACTACTACTGCTACTGCTACTGCTACTGCTACTGCTACTACTACTACTACTACTACTACTACTACTATTACTTCTGCTACTACTACTACTACTACTACTACTACTACTACTGCTACAGCTACTGCTACTGCTACTGCTACTGCTACTGCTACTGCTACTGCTACTACTACTACTACTACTGCTACTACTACTGCTACTACTACTGCTACTACTACTACTACTACTACTACTACTACTACTCCTGCTACTGCTACTACTACTACTACTATACTACTACTACTACTGCTGCTGCTGCTACTGCTACTGCTACTACTACTACTACTACTACTACTACTACTACTACTACTACTACTACTGCTACTGCTACTGCTACTGCTACTACTACTGCTACTACTGCTACTACTACTGCTACTGCTACTACTACTACTACTACTACTACTACTACTACTACTACTACTACTACTACTATCTGATATCTTCATAGGAGGAGTAGACAAGCAGGTTGAGAAGGAGGATATACAAGGTTATATTAGGAAAGTGAGTGGAGTGGAAATTTATTCAATATCTGAGCTTGAAATCAGATCTCAAGATGTTCGGGCATTCAAAGTAAATGTTAGCATTAATGACAGGGCTACTCTTTTCAATCCTGATTTATGGCCTGAAAACATTGTGGTTGATAAATTCTATGACAGATCTGGAATAAGAAACCAAGGTATCAACAGGGAATAAGGAATTTGGTTTAGTATTTTACTTAATTTCAGTTTTTTTATCCTTTAATCTTAAATATTTTATCAAGATGGATTCTAAATATCTTAGTTTGTGTACTTTTAATTGTTGTTTATTGATGAAAAATATTAATCTGATCAGGGACTTAACTGGCCTAGGATATGATTTTATATTTATACAGGAAACTTTTTTAATACAGGAAAAACTGGGGATGCTAGATTTTATTGATGAAAACTATGATTGTGTTGGAGTGGGTGCCACCTTCTCAGAGAAGGCGTTGAAATCCATGGCTGGCAGACAAGAAGGTGGGATGGCTATTTTATGGAGGAAAAATCTTAACTTGAAAATTAATAAGATAATTTTGGAAAATAATGTTATGGTATTGAATGTTAATATCTTTGGAAGAAATATCAATTTTATAAATGTGTACCTGAACAGTGATGATTGGGAGATCTCAACACTGAATCAATACCTGAAATCATTGTCTTTGTTAGAAACTTTTATGCATGATCTTAATTTTGATTCAATTTATTTTATTGGTGATTTTAATGCTGATCCTTTTTCGGGTAGGGCTTGGAAAAATCTGTTCAATTTTATGTCAAGAAATTCACTGGTTTGCTATGACTTAGACCTGCTTGGGAGAGATGCCATAACCTTCACAGGGTATGGGAACAGCACAAACAGGTGGCTGGACCATATAGTTGGTAGGCCTTGTGATCACATTGATGTCAGTGAAGCCAAGGTTTTATATGATATGAACGGTTCTGATCACCTGCCATTATTTATAAAGATGGAATTTAAGGGAGTCCATATATCTCATCTATCTCTCCAAGCAATAACACAGACTCTGCACAATATTCCTTAAATTGGCATAAATTAGATGCAGATGATTTAAAGAACATCAACAGACGTGTTGACAATAAACTAAAGCTTTTGCAGCATGACTTAGCTCAAAATTGTGGCAACATACAGGTTGTCACAACCCTTTGCATCTAAAGGAAATAGATAAATTTTATGATGCAATGGTAACAAGCATTCAGGAAGAGAGTGAAAAATATAAGAGAAAAGTTGTTAAATGCAATAAATTCAAGGTTATTCCTGGATGGAATAGGAGGGTGAAGAAGCTTCATAGTAAAGCAAGAGATGGCTACCTGGATTGGGTGGAGCATGGTAGACAGCTACACACCACACACCATGAGGTCATGCTAAACACCAGAAAAGCTTTTAAAGCAGCATTAAGACAGTGTAAGAATAATGAACAACAAGAAATAAGTAACAGTATCATATTCAAATTTAGAGATAAAAACAAAACACAATTTTGGAAGGAGGTTAAGAGAAAGAGAGGAAGGGAAAAATCTAGTGGCATAATTGATGGGATCTCAGATGATTCACAGATTGCTCAGCTATTTGTAGGTCACTTTCTCAAGAGCCGAACTGGACTTAATACAAAGAATGACACTGATTTCCTGAAAGAATTAAAAGAAATGTGGCCTGTAAAAAGAAAAGTAAACTTAAGAATTTCTAGTGCTACTATCAAAGATATTTTATCTTCTGTGAATGATGGAGTTGGCCATGATGGAATTCATCTGCTGTTCCTTAAGAATGCTTCACATGACTTTTTAGAATATTTGTCCATGTTTTACAATATGTGCTATTCACATTGTTATCTTCCCGGTGATCTGCTAAGGGGCACTATTACTCCTTTACTTAAAGATAAGAAAAATACAAATGCTTCCCTCAACTATAGGCCTGTGATGCAATCCTCATGTCTGCTGAAAATCTTTGAATTACATGTTTTAAATTTCTTAACTGAAAAACTCCCTTTGAATTTTAGGCAGTTAGGTTTTAAGAAGGGATCATCCACTACTGATGCTTCTTTTTTGGTAAAAAGAGGTTATGAGAAGCTACAGTAGCTCAAGGTCATCTCCCATTGCCACTTTTGTTGATTTAAGTAAAGCCTTCAATAGAATAGATCATTTCCTGCTTGGTAAGAAACTTTTATCCTCAGGTATACCTGTTGATCTGACCCTCACATTAATGCACTACTTTAGAAACCAGCAAGCACAAGTCAGATGGCATCAGTCCAAGAGTGAATTTTATTTAATTGAACAGGGAGTAAGGCAGGGAGGTGTTTTATACCCTTTTTTATTTAATTTTTATATAAATGACATTATTGAAAAAGTTTCCAGCTTGGACATAGGATGTAGGCTTGGTGTCCACAAACTTAATGTTGTAGGTTACGCTGATGATCTGGTTCTCCTGGCTGCGTCAAGAGACGACATGGAGGTATTATACAAATGTTTATGTAATGAAATTGTAAATCACAAACTTGTGATAAACAACGAAAAAAACAGATGTATGAGATTTAATTTAAGAAATTTTTTTGTATTGGGTAATGTAAAACTTAATGGCGATGAACTAAAAGTTGTGAGCTGCTACAAATACTTAGGACACAATATTTCCTTCAATTTTAAAGATAGTGATGACATCGATTTTTGGTAAAATTAATTTTACTCATCTTTTAATAGTGTATATAGAGATTTTAAGTTTTTAGATTTTAATGTTCTATTGTTTTTATTTAACTCTTACTGCTGTCCGGAATATGGCTTGGCCCTATGGAATGATACCTCAGTTTTTAAATCTTGTATTTCTAAAGCGTTTAATGTTGCATATAATAATGGTTTAAAACTCATGTCGGGAATGCCTACATATGCCAGCAGCCACATCACTGCGGAAAAATGTAATACATTATTATTAAGGCATCTCACAGCCCTTATACAAGCTAGATTTTTTAAAAGACTGATTAGATCAAGCAATCCTCTCATTAAATATAATATATATTTTTATACCAAAGGTCTTTTTATGACTTATGTTAGACATTTATTTGATCAGTATTACAATATCAATATATTTGAAGAGGATCTGGATGTCATTAAGGCAAGGATAGTCTGGGTACAGCGACATGAGGAGAGGCGAGGCCCCTGTTTACATTATGGATATTAATCCCTTCACAGCTTAGGGGTTAACTTTTTTTATATTTCCTATGTAGTTTACAAAGGTATTACGTATTTTCGTCTTTTATATATATATATATATATATATATATACTTTATAGATAATTTTAATTTATATCAATTGATTTTAATAGTTAGCCTATCCATACATTTTGTTTTATTTTGTACATGTATGAGATTTTTAATTTGATATTTTAAGGTGAAACACATGTAAATACATACCTGTAAGATTTATCATATAAGTATGTGCAAATTATGCTGTTTGTATATAACAATAACAATATTTTGTTGTTGTTGTATATCGTCATGTGCGTCTACTCTACTATGTAAGCTTCTTACGAAATAAAATGTACTGAACTGAACTGAACTGAACTACTACTACTGCTACTACTACTACTACTACTACTACTGCTACTGCTACTACTGCTACTGCTACTACTACTACTACTACTACTACTACTACTACTACTGCTACTACCTACTACATATACCTCCACCGCCTCTTTATTTGCAGCGGGTACGCCATAGCCCCACCTCGCTATTGACTCCATCCAACCTTACAACTACCCCTAAAAATACATACATTTACTAACTAACTACCCCTAAATTTACAAACCTACTCTATTCCTAACCTATCCACCCTTATCCCACTCTCTACCAATGTGGCCTCGCAATCGAGGTCACCTATGTCCGTGTTAGAGGGAGTGGAGTATCTCGTACCCCTGAGACACAGGAGGGCAGACCGGAGCAGGGAGAAGGAGAGGCGACACCTCATCCAGGCGGCGACGGAGCTCCTTGGCTGGTGCTTCTTTACTGACATCAAGTCAGCTAGTCTTGAGTAGAAGCTCCTAGCCTTGGGGGCCATGCCGCCAGATGTGGTGAAGACCAGGGGCGTGAAGGTACCATGGTCGACTTGCAGGATCCTATCGCCATAGGCCCTTGTCTTCTCCAGCTCGTTCCTGTGGTGGACAGCCTCGAGGGAGAGCTCACGTGGGGAGGCGGCCATCGGGTCGAAGACCCGGATGTCCAAAAAGGTCCGCTGCCCTCTGGTCCAGAATCCCCGAGCACAGATGTCCACAGCGAGCCTCAGGGGCGGTATTGGCTGTCCTGTACCGCAGGAGTTCCCCATCTAGAGGCAGAAGGGTTGGCTCGGTGGAGACGTCGTGCACACCTCCTTGAGCATGCTGGCTGTCAGGTCC
>JACEEZ010003646.1:0-97500 GCA_016584305.1 Chionoecetes opilio | reverse complement strand
CTCCTATTATTAATTGGAAAGGTCCATCAACGTCTTTGAAGGTATTACTAACTAGTTTAACACCATTATCCCTCAGCATTTCAGCTGTGCCCTTTAGTCCATTAATAAACGACTCGTTAACAGGGTTTCTGTATATTATCACATACTGATGGCCAGTATTCACATCCCCACTTAACCTAAGGTTTTCACAAAATAAATCCGCTCCAAACACCCTTGAAAAGGTATGAGACACCTCCCTCAAGTGTTGTCCGCAAGGCTTGGTGAGAGAGAGAAAATATGGCTACCTTCTCCCTTCCTCGCCTTTTTGCCGTGACGTCACTAGCAACCGCGGGCACAAAATATTGTCGGCACCTATTATTATACCGGCACTATATGTATTGATTAAGAACTGAGGAATGAAAGAAAATTACAAGCATTTAATTACTACTCTACTCTCGCACTCAATGCAAACTCTTCGTAAATCATGAGTCACAGGATTAACCATTTCTCGCATTACAAAGAGAAGAAGAAAAGAAGAGGAAGTAGGGCTCATAGTGTTCCCCAAGGGATCCTCGCAGCCCTAAAACAAGAACAAGAAGAGGAAGAAAACAGTATTAAACAGAAAGAAGAAGGAAGAAGAGAAGAAGGAAAGAAGAAAAAAACAGTATGTAGTTAAACAGAAGGAAGAAGGAAGAGAAGAAGACAAGAAGGAAGAAGAATATAAGAAGGAAGAAGAAGGAAAGAAGAGAAGAAAGAAGAAGAGAAGAAGAAGGAAGAAGAAGGAAGAAGAGAAGAAGGAAAGAAGAAGAAAACAGTATGAAGTTAAACAGAAATAAAAAGAAAGAAGAGAAGAAAGAAGAAGAAAAAGAGAAGGAAGAAGAAGAAGAAGAAGAAGAGAAGAAGTAAGAAGAGAAAGAGAAGAAGAAGAGAAGAAGGAAAGAAGAGAAGAAAGAAAGAAGAGAAAAAGGAAAGAAGAGAAGAAGGAAAGAAGAGAAAAAGGAAAGAAGAGAAGAAGGAAAGAAGAAGAAAACAGTATGAAGTTAAACAGAAATAATAAGAAAGAAGAGAAGAAGAGAAGAAGGAAAGAAGAAGGAAAGAAGAAGAAGAAGAAGAGAAGAAGAAGAAGAAGGAAGAAGAAGGAGAAGAAGAAGAAGGAAGAAGAGAAGAAGGAAGAAGAAGAAGAAGAAGAAGAAGAAGAAGGTTATAGGTCTCTTGGTGACATACTTGCGAATAAATTAAGTTATTTTTCGTAATTGTATGACTAAAATCAGACGATTATATAGAACAATGGAAAGATCTGGGCGTGAAGGGGTTAAAAATGATATGACAGCATTGGGCATTGAAGAAGTTGAGGCAATGGATATGGATAGAGATAGCTGGAAGTGTATCATCGATCTTTCTAACCTCATAAGTTTCAATGGGGCTTTAACCCCTTCACGCCCAGATCTTTCCATTAATATATAAAATCGTCTGTTGTTAGCCATTATAGTGCAAAGAAGCAATGCAATAATCCTTATCATTATCTGCCGTCTCATAAACTTTCCTATAAAAACTCAATAAATTGGTGAGACATGACCTACCCTTGGTGAATCCATGTTGTGAATCATTCATTGATCAAACTATGTTTATCTAAGTGCTCTCTAATGTTTTTTGCAATAATAGATTCCATTAATTTACCCACCACTGATGTTAGACTTACGGGTCGATAATTTGACTTTAGTCCTCTGTCTCCCTTCTTAAATATGGGAACAACATTTCCTTTCCTCCACAATAATGGAACATCGCCTATCTCAACCAATTTCCTAAAAATGTGCACTAACGACTCACTAACAACCTCCTTGCATTCCTTTAATACCCTGGGATACACTTCATCTGGTCCTGGCGATTTAAATTTTTTCATATTTTCTATACCCTCCTCCACCATTTCCCTAGTTATCACAATATCTTTGAGTTTCTCCTCATCGCTTCCTTTGAACATCTGTTCACTATCAGGTATCGTCTGTGTATCCTCCTCCGTAAAAACACTTAAGAAATAATCATTTAGACTCCTACACATATCCTCATCCGTATTTAAGACCTCACCCTGTCCTGACCTTAACGGCCCAACTAATTCCCTTGTCTTTGTTTTATAAACCTGATAGAACCCCTTTGGGGCCCTGTTCGCCTGTTCTGCTACTTTAATCTCTTAATTGTTCTTAGCAACTCGAGTTAATTTCTTCACTGTCCTCGCCATCACGTTATACTGTTCTTTGTTTACAAATCCTGCCTTGAACCTTAAATAAATGTTTCTTTTTACTCCAATGTTGTGTTTTAACTTGGTGGTCATCCATTTTGGATCACTCTTTCTGGACCTTATTTCCCTATAACCCTTAAGCAGGTTGCTCAACAAAATTGTTGAGGCACATTCAGCCATTTTTAAAACATATTAAATGCAGGTTCTGAATGAAGTATCCTTGTTCAGGCTGTTCAACAGCATTATAGATGTTAGCCTAGTGTATAAGTTTCCCAATATATGGCTTTGCGTTGAGGATATGACTCATTGTAAAAAAGGGAACACGGCCAGGTGGACTCTGTAGATTTTCTTTGTGTTTCTCTCCTCATCTTCGTGTGATATAGGTAAGTAATAATTCTTTTCTTGTTCATATTTTGACATTTAAATGTCGGTGACAATAATGAGTAGTAATTGTGCTTGATTTGTGATGACTATGATATAATACCAGCACTCTAAATGTTAGTCAACAATTTTGTTGAGCGGCCCAGTTATGGTAAAAATTTGTTGATCTTTGTTTGTGTTACAAAATCTGTTGCAGGTCATGTTCTTCTGGAATCATTCATGATTTGCTCTAATACCAGGGCAAAACTACGTTATGTACTGGTATGTACTGATTTGAACGAAAAAAAAGAAAAAAAAACAATTTATTGGCGTAAATATTGGATCTTTCAATATCAACACAGGGTCTTTCAATGTCAAATATAAGAAGTTGCCTCAAAATTCTTTGACTTCTCATTTATTTACATATAGTGATAGTTTTTTAATGCTCAATTATGTATTTTGGGATCAACAAATATTAATATAGATTTTTTGTGAAAAGAGGAGGACATTTTTTTTCTTTCAAAAACGAATCTGCATTTCCATATGTCGTTGTTTCATTACTTAAACAAAGAAAAATACAACATCAGCTTATGGAGATATCAAATACCTAAAAAAAACTTAGTTTTCTTATGTTTTCCTAGTTACAAATATAAATAAAAAATATTGAGTAAGTAACCATAACTGGGCAGCTCAGCAAAATTGTAGAGGTTCATAACATAAGAACTATGATGTATTAAAAAAAACGTTCCTAGTGAAACTTGTTTCTTACTTATCAAAATGAAGGAAAATGTCATTACATATTTTTATTCTAAACAAACTCTATAAGTGCCCATTAAAGGGATAAGGAATATTTCTTTTCTGTCCGTCAATTATATTCCTTACAAATAAGGTATAATCCTCCTCAGCTCCGACCTCACTTCCCCTTCTAACCTCTCTAATTACCTCCTCAGCCCTAACCTCACTTCCCTGTCTAACCGCTCTAATTATCTCCTCAGCCTCGACCTCACTACCATATCTGACCGCGCCAATTACCTCCAGGTGCCTTCCTAATCCTTCATAATTGGCCTTTCCAGCTGTCAACGCCCTGTCCTGGGAAAATTTCTTCTTCTCCTCCATCCCACACCTCTTATTAATAACCTCCAGGTGTCTTCTTAATCCCGCATAATTGGCCTTTCTAAAATTAGGTATTCGATGCCTATTGCCACTTAATTTTCCAACTTCCCATTTTAAGCTAAATCTGATCTCATAATGGTCGCTATTATCTAATTTCCCACCGACCTCCACATTTGTAACCAAATCGTCTCTATTTGTCAGCAATAGATCTAGGATATTATCTCCTCTAGTAGGCTCCTTGATTGCTTGACTTAGGAAGTTATCCTGGATTATATTTAACAATTCATCTGCATCGCTGTCACCTATGATTAAATCCCAGTCTATATTCCTAAGATTAAAATCTCCCACCACGCATAATCGATTATATCTGCAGGCCTTGTTTATTTCTTCCCATATAGGAGCTGAATCCTCCTTACATAAGTTTGGAGGCCTATACACTACAGCCAAAACCATTTTCTCAGTTCCCTCCATAACCTCTACCCATATAGACTCTATGCTGCCATCTGTTTTTATAACATTGTTAACACAACACTGCAATGCCTCTCTTGCATAAAGCGCAACTCCTCCTCCTCGTCTGCCTACTCTGTTCTTGTGAAATGACTTATACCCAGCTATCTCGACTTCCGGATCGAATACCTTTCCTGACATATCCAACCATGTTTCTGTTAATGCTATTATATCAAAATCCTCTACACTATTTATTCCTCTCAGGAAATCTATCTTTTTTTAAATACTCCTACAGTTTGTATAGTAAACCTTCAAGCAACTCCTCTTTTTTTTTGTCAATTTTCCCTTTATCTTTAACTAAACCCCTCCTCTCTCTCTTCTTACGAATCACTTTAGTTCCCTGCCTTCTGAAACTCCTCCTAGTGTCGCAAGTTTCCTTTACCCCGACCCCCGTGTCTAAACCCCGGTTCTCTATCTTAAAAAAGCCTGCAGTGCATCTACCTCCCTTTCAAGGGATTCAGACAAGATCTGAATCCTCCTTTCCTCGAAAAGTGCACCCCGTCCCTGCGGTAGAGGTGGTTATGCCCGAAAAAGAGGTCCCAGCTGTCGACAAAGGCCCAAACATTGGCTTTGCAATGAAGTGCCAGCCGGCAATTCACAGCAATAGCCCTGGAGTACCACATGTCGTCAACAAAGCGTCTTGGAAGGACACCACACACCACAGGGAACCCACCCCTGTCCCTAACTTTACCTACAGCTCCCTTGAACCGCCGTAGCAATTCCTCACTTCTTACACACTCAACATCATTTCCCCAGCGCTCAGGCAGACGATGGGCTTTTTCCCTTGGTCCCCCCATGCACTCAAACTATTTGTCACTAACGTGACCTATCCCCTTCCCTGGGTAACTCACCGACTTCATGCGCATCCCTTCTCTGTCACAGAACCTGCTGTCAAGATGCCTAACCTGACTGTCACCAACAACCAAGATTTTACCTTCGATTAATGATGTATCGCTTACCTTCCTAACCTCCGTATCATCATCTTCTTGCAGCCCCGAAAGTACCTGAAATGAGTTCGTGCACACAAGATGGTCATTGTTTACCTTTTTCTCCTTCGAGCGGGCTCCATCATCAACTACCTTCCAAACACCAATCCCTGGTGACTTACTAGGAACCTTAGTAGTCGCTTGAGTCACATCTCGCTCTGGTACCCCTACTGGCACATCACTCGCATGTGCCCCTCCACTCGCTCCACTTGGACCTTCACCTCCACACTTAAGAGAACGTATCTCTATTTCCTGCTTCTTCACAACGCTTTTCAATTCGTTCACTTCACTTGCAAAGCTCCTTTTCAGGTCTTCGATCGCCTCCAGAATAGTCTTAAGCGCCCTCACCACACCCTTCACTACACTCTCCCTCGACCCTTCTACCTCCCTTAACCTCAGCCTCCTTCACTCTACCACACTACCACTCTCACCCCCAGCACCAACACACACACACTTCACTCTCCGCCTACACAACACTCCCATCACAGACGTAGCCATTCTAATTCTGAGAGCTAAACCAAAGCACAACTCACTCCACAAAGACAAGTCGACTGAAGGCTGTTTTGGGCAACTTTTGGCATTCTAGCGGCAGATTGTGACGTACTTAAAGACGTTAGCCCTAGGAGGAAGAAGAGGAGGAGGAGAAGGAGAAGGAAAAGGAAGGAAAGGAAAGGAAGGAGAAGAATATATGTACCTTGTCTGTCGCGGAGCCGTGCGTGCCACTGCGTGGTGGTGTATGGTTTGGTGAGTCGGGGTGAGATGCCGCCGTTCACCACTCGGCCCATCACCCCATAACAAACTCATCACGAGCGCATGGCATTGTTATATGGCCTATTTCATTTGTATACTTGCCCTGTTTCAGTTCTTGAGTCAGAAAACATCATATATAACTCAATGTATGAGTATTTTTATATATGTTACGTCCTCTACACCACCCCTTAGGCAGTCTTTAAGTTTAAAGGCCGCTAACGTCTTTAAGTACGTCACAATCTGCCCGCAGAATGCCAAAAGTTGCCCCAAAACAGCTGATGGATGTCGCTAGGTCGTGAAGCATGGACGTTAGCCTCTCTGAATGTTAGCCCGGGCAGACATTCAGAGAGAGTTAAAGGGCACGGTGATTAGCTTAACTAACTTCCTCTATATGTACGACCCGGAGCTCGCGGGGATTCTGGTATGAGATATGAGAGTGGCGCTACGGGTCGCTATGGGCTTCGGTAGCTGATTGCCTGAGCGAGTACAATGACGTCACAGCCTCGCCAGCGAATCGCATAGTTTTTCTCAAAAAGTTTCAGCCAATCACAAGGCTTCCACGCTCTCAGCTGTGTTTTATAAACAAATTTATCATCCACACCAAAATACTCCACCCTTCTTCATCCTCTACTCCTCCACCTTTAGCTTCTCCTTCTCCTTCTCCTCCACCTCTTCCTTCTCCTAACCTTTTCTTATAGCAGTTGGTAGTAGTTGTAGTAGTAGCAGCAGTAATAGTAGTAGTAGTAGCAGCAGTAATGAGCCGTGTTTTTATCGTCCAAGCACCGTCTTGGATTACGAAGACCACTCCATTTCACGCAACACTTGCTGAAATGTGTGTTATACTGCTTTGTGATATTGTTTGCAATGTTTTGGACTGATTATTATTTCTTCCCCTACCAAGCTTGTTGTGTTGTCGCAAAAACCCAATCCGTTTTCAATTGCGAGAAAAAACGGTCTTCGTACCAAGACGATGCTTGGACGACAAAAACACGGCTTATTAAGTTGTTACTGCTGCTACTGCTACTACTATACTGCTGCTACTACTACTACTATTACGGCTGCTACTACTACAACTACTACCAACTGCTATAAGAAAAGGTTAGGAGGAGGAAGAGGAGGAGGAGAAGGAGAAGGAGAAAGGAAGGAAAGGAAAAGGAAGGAGAAGGAATATATGTACCCTGTATGTCGCGGAGCCGTGTGGTGGTGTATGGTGTGGTGAGTCATGGTGAGATGCCACCGTTCGCCACTCGGCCCATCACCCCATAACAAACTCATCACGAGCGCATGGCATTGTAATATGGCCTAATTTAATTTGTATACTTGCCCTGTTCAGTTCTTGAGTCAGAAAATATCATATATACTCAATTTATGAGTATTTTTATATATGTTATGTCCTCTACACCACCCCTTAGGCAGTCTTTAAGTTTAAAGGCCGCTAACGTCTTTAAGTATGTCACAATCTGCCCGCAGAATGCCAAAAGTTGCCCAAAACAGCTGATGGATGTCGCTAGGTCGTGAAGCATGGACGTTAGCCTCTCTGAATGTAGCCCCTGGTTATGGGTCCATCGTGACCGATCGTGACGCTCGTGACGCGCTCGGCCGAGGCCACGAAAAGGTAATGCGTGCACTAAAAAATCGGGAAGCTCTCCAATGTTTGTACCCAACGCAGCGCTATCTTAAGTCTATCGTGACGCTATCGTTATCTATGTAGCAGCTTCGTGACACTACCGTGATCGTCTTATGTCTATCGTGACGATAAGAAACCGTTGCACGAGTCTTGTTCCCTACCTTCCCCCCCTTTTTCCCACCCCTTCCGTCTTCCCCCCCCTTTCTCATTCACCTCCACCCACCTGCGCCTCTCTACCCCCTACTCCCTCATCACGTGATGACACCACCCTCATCCTACTCTCTACCCTCTACTCCCTCGCTACGCGGTGACACCACCCTCCCCCTACTCTCTTCCCCCTACTCCCTCGCCACATGTTGACACCCCCACCCCCCTTTTAACCACTCATATCCCCACCAACGTACCAACAAAGCCTTCTACATGCCCAAGCCCCCTCCCCCGTTTCCCCACCAACATCAACACCCCCTTCTTATTACAATCCCCCCCCCCCGTTTCCCCCCCTACTCCCGAATTAGCAGTGGGTGGAACTACAGCGTATTACAGCCAGCCGTGTGAGGCAAAGGAGAGAGAAGGGAACAGAAAAAGAGTGAGAGGGAAACTTTGGAAGTGTGATAGACTACATTAGTATAGGATAACGGCTTGAGCACTGCGCGTGCGTATCGTTAATGTGGTAACAGTGCGACTGAAGTTACCAGAGATAACAAACTACATTAGGACAACGACTTGAGCACTAAGATAAGATTTTCATCCTATCTAGACACTTTGCAAGTGACTTGAGCACTAGGTGTGCGTATCGTTAGTTAGATAACAGTACGACTGAAGTTAACAAAGATAACAAACTACATTAGGATAGCATACCGACTTGAGCACTACGCGTGCGTATCTACGTTAGGGGATAAGAAGACTTAGAATTAAGACAACTTGTGAAAGTATACAAGTTAATTATTGATACAGCAAAGCGACAAATATATTAAGCCTGATTTATTAAAGAATTATTATTTAGATCCAACCAGTACTTACTTATTTTCTCACATCTTTTATTTTTATTCATTTATATTTTTTTTTCCCACTTAATGTGGGTGGTGGCAGCAGAGTAACCAGGACTGTGGAGCACACATTCGATGGGGCACCACATAATGGTAACAGCGGTTTGGATCCATTCGATGATCCGCGGATCCACGTGCTGACTACGCCTTGTCAGTTTTTGTCAAGTCCCGTTACCCAGTGACACTACTGTACAGATGGTGTGTACGAGTTAGGTGTAAGGATAGGTGTTTAGGTTTTTTTTNCACTCACTCCTCCCAGCACCACACACAACACCACTTCACCTCCGCCTACACAACACTCCCCATCACAGACGTAGCCATTCTAATTCTGAGAGCTAAACCAAAGCACAACCTCACTCCACAAAGACAAGTCGACTGAAGGCTGTTTTGGGCAACTTTTGGCATTCTGCGGGCAGATTGTGACGTACTTAAAGACGTTAGCCCTAGGAGGAAGAAGAGGAGGAGGAGAAGGAGAAGGAGAAAGGAAGGAAAGGAAAAGGAAGGAGAAGGAATATATGTACCTTGTCTGTCGCGGAGCCGTGCGTGCCACTGCGTGGTGGTGTATGGTGTGGTGAGTCGGGGTGAGATGCCGCCGTTCACCACTCGGCCCATCACCCCATAACAAACTCATCACGAGCGCATGGCATTGTTATATGGCCTAATTTCATTTGTATACTTGCCCTGTTCAGTTCTTGAGTCAGAAAACATCATATATACTCAATGTATGAGTATTTTTATATATGTTACGTCCTCTACACCACCCCTTAGGCAGTCTTTAAGTTTAAAGGCCGCTAACGTCTTTAAGTACGTCACAATCTGCCCGCAGAATGCCAAAAGTTGCCCAAAACAGCTGATGGATGTCGCTAGGTCGTGAAGCATGGACGTTAGCCTCTCTGAATGTAGCCCCGGGCAGACATTCAGAGAGAGTTAAAGGGCACGGTGATTAGCTTAACTAACTTCCTCTATATGTACGACCCGGAGCTCGCGGGGATTCTGGTATGAGATATGAGAGTGGCGCTACGGTGTCGCTATGGGCTTCGGTAGCTGATTGCCTGAGCGAGTACAATGACGTCACAGCCTCGCCAGCGAATCGCATAGTATTTCTCAAAAAGTTTCAGCCAATCACAAGGCTTCCACGCTCTCAGCTGTGTTTATAAACAAATTTATCATCCACACCAAAATACTCCACCCTTCTTCATCCTCCTACTCCTCCACCTCTTAGCTTCTCCTTCTCCTTCTCCTCCACCTCTTCCTTCTCCTAACCTTTTCTTATAGCAGTTGGTAGTAGTTGTAGTAGTAGCAGCAGTAATAGTAGTAGTAGTAGCAGCAGTAATGAGCCGTGTTTTTATCGTCCAAGCACCGTCTTGGATTACGAAGACCACTCCATTTCACGCAACACTTGCTGAAATGTGTGTTATACTGCTTTGTGATATTGTTTGCAATGTTTTGGACTGATTATTATTTCTTCCCCTACCAAGCTTGTTGTGTTGTCGCAGAAACCAATCCGTTTTCAATTGCGAGAAAAAACGGTCTTCGTACCAAGACGATGCTTGGACGACAAAAACACGGCTTATTAAGTTGTTACTGCTGCTACTGCTACTACTATTACTGCTGCTACTACTACTACTATTACGGCTGCTACTACTACAACTACTACCAACTGCTATAAGAAAAGGTTAGGAGGAGGAAGAGGAGGAGGAGAAGGAGAAGGAGAAAGGAAGGAAAGGAAAAGGAAGGAGAAGGAATATATGTACCCTGTTATGTCGCGGAGCCGTGTGGTGGTGTATGGTGTGGTGAGTCATGGTGAGATGCCACCGTTCGCCACTCGGCCCATCACCCCATAACAAACTCATCACGAGCGCATGGCATTGTAATATGGCCTAATTTAATTTGTATACTTGCCCTGTTCAGTTCTTGAGTCAGAAAATATCATATATACTCAATTTATGAGTATTTTTATATTGTTATGTCCTCTACACCACCCCTTAGGCAGTCTTTAAGTTTAAAGGCCGCTAACGTCTTTAAGTATGTCACAATCTGCCCGCAGAATGCCAAAAGTTGCCCAAAACAGCTGATGGATGTCGCTAGGTCGTGAAGCATGGACGTAGCCTCTCTGAATGTAGCCCCTGGTTATGGGTCCATCGTGACCGATCGTGACGCTCGTGACGCGCTCGGCCGAGGCCACGAAAAGGTAATGCGTGCACTAAAAAATCGGGAAGCTCTCCAATGTTTTGTACCCAACGCAGCGCTATCATTAAGTCTATCGTGACGCTATCGTTATCTATGTAGCAGCTTCGTGACACTACCGTGATCGTCTTATGTCTATCGTGACGATAAGAAACCGTTGCACGAGTCTTGTTCCCTACCTTCCCCCCCTTTTTCCCACCCCTTCCGTCTTCCCCCCCCTTTCCATTCACCTCCACCCACCTGCGCCTCTCTACCCCTACTCCCTCATCACGTGATGACACCACCCTCATCCTACTCTCTACCCTCTACTCCCTCGCTACGCGGTGACACACCCTCCCCCTACTCTCTCCCCCTACTCCCTCGCCACATGTTGACACCCCCACCCCCTTTTAACCACTCATATCCCCACCAACGTACCAACAACGCCTTCTACATGCCCAAGCCCCCTCCCCCCGTTTCCCCACCAACATCAACACCCCCTTCTTTATTACAATCCCCCTCCCCCGTTTCCCCCCCTACTCCGAATTAGCAGTGGGTGGAACTACAGCGTATTACAGCCAGCCGTGTGAGGCAAAGGAGAGAGAAGGGAACAGAAAAAGAGTGAGAGGGAAACTTTGGAAGTGTGATAGACTACATTAGTATAGGATAACGGCTTGAGCACTGCGCGTGCGTATCGTTAATGTGGTAACAGTGCGACTGAAGTTACCAGAGATAACAAACTACATTAGGACAACGACTTGAGCACTAAGATAAGATTTTCATCCTATCTAGACACTTTGCAAGTGACTTGAGCACTAGGTGTGCGTATCGTAGTTAGATACAGTACGACTGAAGTTAACAAAGATAACAAACTACATTAGGATAGCATACCGACTTGAGCACTACGCGTGCGTATCTACGTTAGGGGATAAGAAGACTTAGAATTAAGACAACTTGTGAATGTATACAAGTTAATTATTGATACAGCAAAGCGACAAATATATTAAGCCTGATTTATTAAAGAATTATTATTTAGATCCAACCAGTACTTACTTATTTTCTCACATCTTTTATTTTTATTCATTTATATTTTTTTTTCCCACTTAATGTGGGTGGTGGCAGCAGAGTAACCAGGACTGTGGAGCACACATTCGATGGGGGCACCACATAATGGTAACAGCGGTTTGGATCCATTCGATGGATCCGCGGATCCACGTGCTGACTAACGCCTTGTCAGTTTTTGTCAAGTGCCAGTTACCCAGTGATCACATACTGTACAGTATGGTGTGTACAGAGTATAGGTGTACATATAGGTGTATAGGGTAGCGGTTTAGGATCCATTTCATGGTTTTCTCTTACCCACGCGCTAGATAAGACATTAAATAAAGACAGTGATGGCCTGAAATAGAGACAGTGATGGCCTGGAACATGCCTAGAGACAATAGTGATGTAGAGACAATAGCACATGCCGCTGCGGAAGTGAACAGGGTGCTGCATGAAACACGCACACCCCAGACCCGCCGTTGACAATGAAGGTGTTGTGGGTAGCGCGTATACAGTGTGTTTATGGGTGATGTAGGATGCGTGAAGGTAATGTGGATATGGGTGATGTGACACTACATCCACGCGTGGATGTAGTGTGGAACGATGCCGAGTGGAAGTGGATAGTGATGTGTGTGGAAGTGGATAATGATGAAGTATGGATGTGGATGGATGATGAATGTGTGGATAGGGGGCTTGTTATCCACACTTAACACTAATGTAGGGCAGGATGTCATGTAAAAGGTGCGGTAAGGCTAGGTTGCCGTACCTTATTATTATTAGTGTTAGGATAGAGGTAACAGCTCATGTAGAACAAGACGCCCTACAAGTAAGCAACTTTTTCGGGTTGTCGTGGCAGTAATGGCCACCCAAAGTGAGAAACGGTAGTAATGGAGGAGGAACTTGTACACTAACACCATCTTGAGAGAGGAGGCCAGTGAAGAGATACGTGATTATTATAATGACAGAAGTGTTAATCTCTAGTGAGATAGAGATTAACTTTCACGACTTTCTCTAGTGAGAGAGAGAAAGAGAGAGAGAGATGAAGGTCCCCTAGAAAGAATTTAAAGGTTATAAATTCTTGCTTTAGAGAATGCACACAGATTGCACTGAACACTAAACCCGCAAAGGATGTCGTTAGACCCTAGGATGTGCTTGGCTCTGAGCTTCGCTCGTTGGGTGATAGACGTAGGAGTATGTATGCCTCGCAAAGGAGGTGAACCTTATCCCAAGTATTGAGGGTATGGAGTAAATCCGGTCGTGATTTCTCCCTACGCACCTATGCCCAGGATTAGTGGGGTAAAAGAAAATAACCATTACAGACTAGAGGGACGAGTCCAGTCGCGACTCTATAGGGCTTCGGGCCTTGACAAATAAGAGAAAGTGAGAAGGTTCTCATTTCAAGGTAGTAAAGTCATTACATTAAATATGTACTCCCCAAACTGGTTAAATCTGCTCTTGGTAAGGGAATTGAAAAAGTTATGAATGCATACGAATGCATACTATCTCATTTTTGTTGTAAATTTCATTGGAAAAATTTGGATTGTGCGGATGAGAATATTTGTTTGTGGGTGATAGAAGATCCTATGGGAATTATATGAAATTATGTGTGATGTATATGATAATTTTTTTTTTATATTAGTTAGTATCTGATAGGATGCTTGATGAAGGACGAAGAATAAGGACATTTTTTGGGGGGGGAAGAAGCTATGTAACGCGGGAAATTACATTAATAGGGAAGAGATGAAATACTTATAATTATCAATTAGCGAACGAGTAATTTTCCTCCAATCGTC
Source organism: Chionoecetes opilio (assembly GCA_016584305.1). Classification (NCBI taxonomy): domain Eukaryota; kingdom Metazoa; phylum Arthropoda; class Malacostraca; order Decapoda; family Majidae; genus Chionoecetes; species Chionoecetes opilio. The sequence continues at coordinate 83,896 of JACEEZ010003646.1, read as the reverse complement.
AGTCCTGAATCACGGTTAGTGAGAGAGGGTTATATTTTCGACCAGTGGTAGTAGGCCACGTATCGAAACTAAGTGCGAAGGGGAGTTTAACGTCATGATAACCTTTGAAGCAGCTAGACGCTCGCTGAGTTTTTAAATCGCCTGTGGGGAGGTGATATTCTCGCCCTTGGAAAAGGATCCCAGGTAGGAGCCGTTGGCGGACCTGATGGCCCGGAGGTCCCCAATTAGCAGTGGGTGGAACTACAGGGGTATTACACCAGCCAGTGGGGAGGCAAAGAGAGAGGAAGGGAACAGAAAAAGAGTGAAGGGAAACTTTGGGAAATGTGATAGACTACTTAGTATAGGATAACGGCTTTTAGACATGCGCGTGCGTATCGTTAATGTGGTAACAGTGCGACTGAAGTTAACAAAGATAACGAACTACATTAGGATAGCATACCGACTTGAGCACTACGCGTGCGTATCGTTAGGGATAAGAAGACTTAGAATTAAGACAAAATTGTGAATGTATACAAGTTAATTATTGATACAGCAAAGTGACAAATATATTGAGCCTGATTTATTAAAGAATTATTACTTAGATCCAACCATACTTACTTATTTTCTCACATCTTTTATTTTTATTCATTTATATTTTTTTTTCCCACTTATGTGGGTGGTGGCAGCAGAGTAAACCCGGATGTGGAGCACACAGTCAATGTGGGTGGTGGCAGCAGAGTAACCAGGACTGTGGAGCACACATTCAATGTGGGCACCACACATACACACACTGCCTGCACACAACCACACACACACACACACACACACACACACACACACTGCCTGCACACACACACACACACACACACAGTAGGGAACCCCGTAGTGTAAGGGTTAGCACACTCGGCTCACATAGACAAGTCCCGGGTTCGATCCCCGGGCGGAGCGAAGACAGATGGGCGGTTTTCTTAAAATCCAAGCCCCTGTCCACCCAGCAGTGAATGGGTACCGGGTGTTAGCCGGGGTTTGTGACCTGCTCACCGGGGTGGTGGCTTCCCCCAACACTAAGAACTAAGGATGAATGATAAAATGTTGATATGGAGTCTGGGCCATACGAGCGTCGCTTCTGGCCCTGTAAAATACAAGTAGATGAATACAACAACAACTAGATGATTACACTGCCTGCACACACACACACACACACACACACACACACACACACACACACACACACCACACACACACACACACACACACACACACACACACACCACACACACACACACACACACACACACACACACACACACCACACACACACACACAACACACACACACACACACACACACCACACACACAACCACACACACACACTGCCTGCACACACACACACACACACAACACTGCCTGCACACACACACACACACACACACACTGCCTGCACACACACACACACACACACACACATACTGCCTGCACACACACACACACACACACTGCCTGCACACACACACACCACACACACACTGACCTCACACACACACCACACACTGCCCAACACACACACACACACACACACACACAGCTGCCTACACACACACACCACTGCCTGCACAACACACACCACCACACACACTGCCTAACAACACACCACCACTGCCTGCACACACACACCACACACACACACACACACACAACTGCCTACACACACACCACACACACACACTGCACCACAACCACACACACACTGCCTACACACACACACACACACACACACACACACACGCTACACACACGCACACACACACCTACACACACGCACAACACACACACACACACTGCCTACACACACACACACACACAACACACACACACACACACACACACACTGCCTGCACAAACACACACACACTGCCTACACACACACACATACTGCCTGCACACACACACACAACACACACACACACACACACTGCCTGCACACACACACACACACACACACACACACACACACACACACACACCACACACACACACACACTGCCTACACACACACACACACGTACACTACCTGCACACACACACACACACACACACACACACACACACACACACACACACACCACACACACACACACAACACACACACACAAACACACACGTCCAGCATAGTAATATAGTTTCTAGGCTTGCATCCCTATATATAACATTAATAAGGACTATAATTCTACTTTTATAAGAAGTAATATAGTACTTACGCATACCATAAAGAAATACTATAGTTTATGTTAACATTTTGTCGTTTTCTAAGAAGTTTACGTATTCTTTTATACAAGTTTAAGATGGACTATATTAATTACATCGACAATTAGCAGTCGCTCTCTTAGCCTTATCTCTCCTATATTTACCTCTTATAGTCCCTTAATATCACCGTAAATCCCTTGTAATCCTTTGTACGTATTCCGTAATCATCAAATTGTGCTTTAATCATCTGTAATTCGGCTATTTCCCCTTTCTCTATATTTAATGTCCGTAAGAAACAGACTCCATCTCTTATACATAAAGCCCCCGTCACACATTCCATAATCGAACCACGAACGCGCCAACAATGCAATGCGCAGCGCCGTCATGGTCCTGGTTATGGATCCATCGTGACCGATCGTGACGCTCGTGACGCGCTCGGCCGAGGCCACGAAAAGTTAGTGCGTGCACTAAAAAATCGGGAAGTTCCCCGATGTTTGTACCCAACGCAGCGCTATCGTAAATCTATCGTGACGCTATCGTTATCTATGTAGCAGCTTCGTGACACTACCGTGATCGTCTTATGTCTATCGTGACGATAAGAAACCGTTTACACGAGTCTTGTTCCTACTTCCCCCCTTTTTCCCACCTCTTCCGTCTTCCCCCCCCTTTCTCATTCACCTCCACCCACCCGCGCCTCTCTATCCCCTACTCCCTCATCACGTGATGACACCACCCGCATCCTACTCTCTACCCTCTACTCCCTCGCCAAGCGGTGACACCACCCTCCCCTACTCTCTTCCCCTTACTCCCTCGCCACAGGTTGACACCCCCACCCCCCTTTTAACCACTCATATCCCCACCAACGTAAACAACAACGCTTCTACATGCCAAGCCCCGTTTCCCCCCTTCTCCATCACCAACACGTACCCACCCCTGTTTCTTGATTTTGGTGTAGATGATAAATTTGTTTATATAACACAGCTGAGAGCGTGGAAGCCTTGTGATTGGCTGAAACTTTTTGAGAAATACTATGCGATTCGCTGGCGAGGCTGTGACGTCATTGTACTCGCTCAGCCAATCAGCTACCGAAGCCCATAGCGACACCGTAGCGCCACTCCCATATCTCATACCAGATCCCCGCGAGCTCCGGGTCGTACAAATAGAGGAGTTTAGTTTAAGCTAATCACCGTGCCCTTTAACTCTCTCTGAATGTCTGCCCGGGGCTACATTCAGAGAGGCTAACGTCCATGCTTCACGACCTAGCGACATCCATCAGCTGTTTGGGCAACTTTTGGCATTCTGCGGGCAGATTGGACGTACTTAAAGACGTTAGCGGCCTTTTAAACTTAAAGACTGCCTAAGGGTGGTGTTAGAGGACGTAACATATATAAAATACTCATACATTGAGTATATATGATGTTTTCATGACTCAAGAACTGAACAGGGCAAGTATACAAATGAAATTAGGCCATATAACAATGCATGCGCTCGTGATGAGTTTGTTATGGGGTGATGGGCCGAGGTGGTGAACGGCGGCATCTCACCCGACTCACACACACCATACACCACCACGCAGTGGCACGCACGGCTCCGCGACAGACAAGGTACATATATTCCTTCCCCTTCCTTTTCCTTTCCTTCTTTTCTCCTTCTCCTTCTCCTCCTCCTCTTCTTCCTCCTAGGGCTAACGTCTTTAAGTAGCTACGTCACAATCTGCCCGCAGAATGCCAAAAGTTACCCAAAACAGCCTTCAAGTCGACCTGTCTTTGTGGAGTGAGGTTGTGCTTTGGTTTAGCTCTCAGAATTAGAATGGCTACGTCTGTGATGGGAGTGTTGTGTAGGCGGAGAGTGAAGTGGTGTTGTGTGTTGGTGCTGGGGGAGAGTGGTAGTGTGGTAGGAGTGAAGGAGGCTGAGTTAAGGGAGGTAGAAGGTCGAGGGAGAGTGTAGTGAAGGGTGTGGTGAGGCGCTTAAGACTATTCTGGAGGCGATCGAAGACCTGAAAAGGAGCTTTGCAAGTGAAGTGAACGAATTGAAAAGCGTTGTGAAGAAGCAGGAAATAGAGATACGTTCTCTTAAGTGTGGAGGTGAAGGTCCAAGTGGAGCGAGTGGAGGGGCACATGCGAGTGATGTGCCAGTAGGGGTACCAGAGCGAGATGTGACTCAAGCGACTACTAAGGTTCCTAGTAAGTCACCAGGGATTGGTGTTTGGAAGGTAGTTGATGATGGAGCCCGCTCGAAGGAGAAAAAGGTAAACAATGACCATCTTGTGTGCACGAACTCATTTCAGGTACTCTCGGGGCTGCAAGAAGATGATGATACGGAGGTTAGGAAGGTAGGCGATACATCATTACCGAAGGTAAAATCTTGGTTGTTGGTGACAGTCAGGTTAGGCATCTTGACAGCAGGTTCTGTGACAGAGAAGGGATGCGCATGAAGTCAGTGAGTTACCCAGGGAAGGGGATAGGTCATGTTAGTGACAAGATAGTTGAGTGCATGGCGGACCAAGGGAAAAAGCCCATCGTCTGCCTGAGCGCTGGGGGAAATGATGTTGAGTGTGTAAGAAGTGAGGAATTGCTACGGCGGTCAAGGGAGCTGTAGGTAAGTTAGGGACAGGGGTGGGTTCCCTGTGGTGTGGTGGGTGTCCTTCCAAGACGCTTTGTTGACGACATGTGGTACTCCAGGGCTATTGCTGTGAATTGCCGCTGGCACTTCATTGCAAAGCCAATGTTTGGGCCTTTGTCGACAGCTGGACCTCTTTTTCGGGCAATAACCACCTCTACCGCAGGGACGGGGTGCACTTTTCGAGGAAAGGAGGATTCAGATCTTGTCTGAATCCCTTGAAAGGGAGGTAGATGCACTGCAGGCTTTTTTAAGATAGAGACCGGGGTTTAGACACGGGGTCGGGGTAAAGGAAACTTGCGACACTAGGAGTAGTTTCAGAAGGCAGGGAACTAAAGTGATTCGTAAGAAGAGAGAGAGGAGGGTTTAGTTAAAGATAAAGGAAAATTGACAAAAAAAGAGGAGTTGCTTGAAGGTTTACTATACAAACTGTAGGAGTATTTAAAAAAGATAGATTTCCTGAGAGGAATAAATAGTGTAGAGGATTTTGATATAATAGCATTAACAGAAACATGGTTGGACATGTCAGGAAAGGTATTCGATCCGGAAGTCGAGATAGCTGGGTATAAGTCATTTCACAAGAACAGAGTAGGCAGACGAGGAGGAGGAGTTGCGCTTTATGCAAGAGAGGCATTGCAGTGTTGTGTTAACAATGTTATAAAAACAGATGGCAGCATAGAGTCTATATGGGTAGAGGTTATGGAGGAACTGAGAAAATGGTTTTGGCTGTAGTGTATAGGCCTCCAAACTTATGTAAGGAGGATTCAGCTCCTATATGGGAAGAAATAAACAAGGCCTGCAGATATATCGATTATGCGTGGTGGGAGATTTTAATCTTAGGAATATAGACTGGGATTTAATCATAGGTGACCAGCGATGCAGATGAATTGTTAAATATAATCCAGGATAACTTCCTAAGTCAAGCAATCAAGGAGCCTACTAGAGGAGATATATTCTAGATCTATTGCTGACAAATAGGAGACGATTTGGTTACAAATGTGGAGGTCGGTGGGAAATTAGATAATAGCGACCATTATGAGATCAGATTTAGCTTAAAATAGGAAGTTGGAAAATTAAGTGGCAATAGGCATCGAATACCTAATTTCAGAAAGGCCAATTATGCGGATTAAGAAGACACCTGGAAGTTATTAATAAGAGGTGTGGGATGGAGGAGAAGAAGAAAGTTTCCCAGGACAGGGCGATGACAGCTGAAAGGCCAATTGAAGGATTAGGAAGGCACCTGGAGGTAATTGGCGCGGTCAGATATGGTAGTGAGGTCGAGGCTGAGGAGATAATTAGAGCGGTTAGACAGGGAAGTGAGGTCAGGGCTGAGGAGGTAATTAGAGAGGTTAGAAGGGGAAGTGAGGTCGGAGCTGAGGAGGATTATACCTTATTTGTAAGGAATATAATAGACGGACAGAAAAGAAATATTCCTTATCCCTTTAATGGGCACTTATAGAGTTTGTTTAGAATAAAAATATGTAATGACATTTTCCTTCATTTTGATAAGTAAGAAACAAGTTTCACTAGGAACGTTTTTTTTAATACATCATAGTTCTTATGTTATGAACCTCTACAATTTTGTTGAGCTGCCCAGTTATGGTTACTTACTCAATATTTTTTATTTATATTTGTAACTAGGAAAACATAAGAAAACTAAGTTTTTTTTAGGTATTTGATATCTCCATAAGCTGATGTTGTATTTTTCTTTGTTTAAGTAATGAAACAACGACATATGGAAATGCAGATTCGTTTTTGAAAAAAGAAAATGTCCTTCTCTTTTCACAAAAAATCTATATAAATATTTGTTGATCCCAAAATACATAATTGAGCATTAAAAAACTATCACTATATGTAAATAAATGAGAAGTCAAAGAATTTTGAGGCAACTTCTTATATTTGACATTGAAAGACCCTGTGTTGATATTGAAAGATCCAACATTTTCGCCAATAAATGTTTTTTTTTCTCGTTTTTTTCGTTCAAATCAGTACATACCAGTACATAACGTAGTTTTGCCGTGGTATTAGAGCAAATCATGAATGATTCCAGAAGAACATGACCTGCAACAGATTTTGTAACACAAACAAAGATCAACAAATTTTTACCATAACTGGGCCGCTCAACAAAATTGTTGACTAACATTTAGAGTGCTGGTATTATATCATAGTCATCACAAATCAAGCACAATTACTACTCATTATTGTCACCGACATTTAAATGTCAAAATATGAACAAGAAAAGAATTATTACTTACCTATATCACACGAAGATGAGGAGAGAAACACAAAGAAAATCTACAGAGTCCACCTGGCCGTGTTCCCTTTTCTACAATGAGTCATATCCTCAACGCAAAGCCATAAATTGGGAAACTTATACACTAGGCTAACATCTATAATGCTGTTGAACAGCCTGAACAAGGATACTTCATTCAGAACCTGCATTTAATATGTTTTAAAAATGGCTGAATGTGCCTCAACAATTTTGTTGAGCAACCTGCTTAAGGGTTATAGGGAAATAAGGTCCAGAAAGAGTGATCCAAAATGGATGACCACTAAGTTAAAACACAACATTGGAGTAAAAAGAAACATTTATTTAAGGTTCAAGGCAGGATTTGTAAACAAAGAACAGTATAAGGTGATGGCGAGGACAGTGAAAAAATTAACTCGAGTTGCTAAGAACAATTAAGAGATTAAAGTAACAGAACAGGCGAAAAGGGCCCCAAAGGGGTTCTATCAGGTTTATAAAACAAAGACAAGGGAATTAGTTGGGCCGTTAAGGTCAGGACAGGGTGAGGTCTTAAATACGGATGAGGATATGTGTAGGAGTCTAAATGATTATTTCTTAAGTGTTTTTACGGAGGAGGATACACAGACGATACCTGATAGTGAACAGATGTTCAAAGGAAGCGATGAGGAGAAACTCAAAGATATTGTGATAACTAGGGAAATGGTGGAGGAGGGTATAGAAAATATGAAAAAATTTAAATCGCCAGGACCAGATGAAGTGTATCCCAGGGTATTAAAGGAATGCAAGGAGGTTGTTAGTGAGTCGTTAGTGCACATTTTTAGGAAATTGGTTGAGATAGGCGATGTGCCATTATTGTGGAGGAAAGGAAATGATGTTCCCATATTTAAGAAGGGAGACAGAGGACTAAAGTCAAATTCGACCCGTAAGTTTAACATCAGTGGTGGGTAAATTATTGAATCTATTATTGCAAAAAACATTAGAGAGCACTTAGATAAACATAGTTTGATCAATGATTCACAACATGGATTCACCAAGGGTAGGGTCATGTCTCACCAATTTATTGAGTTTTTATAGGAAAGTTTATGAGACGGCAGGTAATGATAAGGATTATGATATAATATATCTGGACTTTAGTAAGGCATTTGACAAAGTACCACACGAACGACTCTTAAATAACGTTAGGGCTCATGGTATAGATGGGAAGGTTCTTCATTGGATCAGAGCTTGGCTAAGTAATAGGCAACACAGGGTTACAAATAATGGTTCCAAATCTGAATGGGTCCTGGTGACAAGTGGAGTTCCACAAGGGTCTGTTTTGGGCCCTTACTATTTTGATTTACATCAACGACTTGGATAGTGGGATTAGCAGTGATATCAGCAGTTTGCTGATGATACTAAGTAGGTAGGATTATTGGATCACAGTCTGACGTAAACATATTGCAGGGAGACTTAGATAAACTTAACGAGTGGGTAGTCAGATGGCAGATGGAATTTAATATTGATAAATGTAGCGTTATGAATGTTGGTAGAAAAAACCCTGGTAATAGATACACCATAAGCAATGTATCGCTGAAAAGATCAGAAGGTGAAACAAATCTTGGAGTGAGGGTGAGCCCAGACCTCCGACCTAGGAAACAATGTATTGAGGCCAGAAATAGAGCTAGTAGAGTATTATGATTCATTACCAGAAGTGTTAAAAGTAGAAGTGCGGAAGTTATTCTAAAGCTTTATCTGGCTCTAGTCAGGCCTCACCTAGACTATGCAGTTCAGTTTTGGTCTCCATATTACAGGATGGATATAGTGTTGTTAGAAAAAGTGCAGAGAAGGATGACCAAAATGATACAAGGGATGCGTAACTTTAGTTATGAGAGGAGATTGAAGTTATTAAAATTACACTCACTCGAGAGACGCAGAGTAAGGGGCGATCTCATAGAAGTTTTTAAGTGGATAAAGGTATTTAATAACGGAGAGGTAGGAAAAGTTCTTACGGCTTTTAACCAGGGTAGAACAAGAAGTAACGGATTCAAGCTTGAAAAGCGTAGATTTAGAAAGGAAATAGGGAAAAACTGGTTCACAAATAGGGTGGTGAATGAATGGAATGGTCTCAGTAGACAGGTAGTTAGTGCTGAGTCATTGGGGAGCTTTAAAGGGGAGCTGGATAGGTTCATGGATGGCGATGAAAGGTGGATGTAGGTAGTGTTAGGTGACAGGAACTACCACGTGTAGGCCTCGCGGCCTCTTGTAGCTTCCTTATTTTCTTATGTTCTTATGTTCCTAACCTTTTCTTATAGCAGTTGGTAGTAGTTGTAGTAGTAGCAGGAGTAATATTATTAGTAGTAGCAGCAGTAATAAAATATAAGCCGTGTTTTTGTTGTCCAAGCATCGTCTTGGTACAAGACGATGTACGAATGGTCTTGTGCGAAGACCGTTTTTTCTCGCAATTGAAAACGGATTGGTTTCTGCGACAACACAACAAGCTTGGTAGGGGCCGAAATAATAATCAGTCCAAAACATTGCAAAAAATATCACAAAGCAGTATAACACACATTTCAGCAAGTGTTATTGGAGTAGTCTTCGTACCAAGACGATGCTTGGACGACAAAAACACGGCTTATATTTTATTACTGCTGCTACTACTACTACTATTACTGCTGCTACTACTACAACTACTACCAACTGCTATAAGAAAAGGTTAAGAGGAGGAAGAGGAGGAGGAGAAGGAGAAGGAGGAAGAAGGGTGGAGCATTTTGGTGTGGATGATAAATTTGTTTATAAACACAGCTGAGAGCGTGGAAGCCTTGTGATTGGCTGAACCTTTTTGAGAAATACTATGTGATTCGCTGGCGAGGCTGTGACGTCATTGTACTCGCTCAACCAATCAGCTATCGAAGCCCATAGCGACACCGTAGGGCCACTCCCATATCTCGTACCAGGGCAGACATTCAGAGAGAGTTAAGGGGCACGGTGTTTAGCTTAACTAACTTCCTCTATTTCTACAACCCGGAGCTCGCGGGGATTCTGGTACGAGATATGGCAGTGGCGCTACGGTGTCACTATGGGTGATCTTTTCCGCTTGATAATCTCTCTATTCGTAACTGGTCTTCCTGCCATTTGGGGGAAGCAACCACCCCGGGAGGCGGGTCACAAACCCCGGCTAACACTCGGTACCCATCACGGCTGGATGGACAAGGGCTTGGATTTTATTAAGGAAAAGGGAGCCATTATCCCTTTCAGTCTGATGCGGAACCGTGCGCGTGGCGGTTAGTGGCAACTACCCGCGGTGTGGTGAAGCGAGGTGATCTCGGTGAGGTGCCACCATTCACCACTCGGCCCATGACCCCATAAAAAACTCATAATAAACTCACCACGAGTGTAGGAGATTGTTTTATGGCCTAATTGCATTGTTTACTTGCCCTGTTCAGTTTTTTAGTCAGAAAACATCATATATACTCAATTATGAGTATTTTTTTGGATATTTCGTGCTCTACGCCACCCCTACCGTGGTCGCTATGTTTTGACAGCTTAACGTCTTTAAGTACGTCATCAATGTGCCCGCAGAATGCCAGAACAGCGATGGATGTCGCTAGGTCGTGAAGCATGGTCGTTAGCCTTTCTAAATGTAGCCCCAGAATCCTCGCGAGCTCCGGGTCGTACAAATAGAGAAGTTAGTTAAGCTAAAACACCGTGCCCTTTAACTCTCTCTGAATGTCTGCCCAGGACCATGACGGCACTGCGCATTGCATTGGTTCGTGGTTCGATTATGGAATGGGTGACGGGGGCTTTATAAGAATATAAACCTTATTGATTTCTTCCAAGATGGCCGCCACCTTTCCGCTATTTTTAACCTCACTAAGGACTAGAGTTATATCAATTAAGATACCAATATAGTCTTTATTGATTTTCTCTCCCATATCCACTTTTCATAAGGGTCAGAGTAATATGTTATTTATTACTATTATAGTCTTATTGGATTTAACACGATGGCCGCCACAATATGCAGGTTTTGTGGGACATTTTGTTGGAATTGTGGTGATGGTGGTGGTTTTTTGTGGGAATATCTCTCAGTGCCAGTAGTAGCAGTAGTAGCAGTTGTAGTATAAATATATCACATTTTTTTTATATATCCATGTCTGTTAATTCATTTTTATCATTGCAGGATGTATTACTGTAGATAACACTATAGGTGTCTTGTACGGACGTCACAGCCTTGTTGTGGCTGCGACAGGGCGGAAATACGAGCTGGAGGCCCAACAAACTCCACTTGCCCCCCGTGTTTGCCAGTTATGTATTTTCCCCTACCAGATATAGGTTTATCAGTATAAAAGATATACTGTTATCTTCGGAAATGTTTGTTCTAAATATTATCAAATAAAAACCGTTAAAAAACACTTAGGAATGGCCATTATGAGACCCGCAAGAAATTTGCATGAACTAAGTTCATGCTAAGTTATGCATGAACTAAGTTATGAACTATTCACCAACTCCAGCTCCCATTTAAAATTTTGCTCGAAAACTTTTACATGGACAATATCAATAGAAGCGGAATTTCATTAGCTTTCCATTGATATATGTCGTTTTTCTGATAAAATTTAATTTTGAAGCATGCATAAATTAGCGTTAACTAATTTGTTAAGCATCAAAAACATCATGAAATCGGGTAATTTTTCCAGATTGATGAGGTTATTTATTTAGTTAACGCTAATTTATACATGGTTCTAATTCATTTATCAGATAACGAAATATATCAATGGAAAGCTAATGAAATTCCGCTTCTATTGATATTGTCCATGTAAAATGTTTTCGAGCAAAATGTTTAAATGGGAGCTGGAGTTGGTTTATAAGTTCATGCATATTTCTTTGGGGTCTCATAATGGCCTTTCTTTCGTGTGTTTTACGGTTTTTTATTTGATAATATTATAGAACAAACATTTCCGAAGATAAACAGTATATCTTTTATACTGATAAACATATCTTTGGTAGGGGGAAAAATTTCCATAAGCTGCAAACACGGGCGGCAAGTGGAGTTTGTTGGTCCTCCAGCTCGTATTTCCCGCGCCTGTCGCAGCCACAACAAGGGCTGTGACGCTATTCCCCCCCGCCGACGGAGGAAGGTTAAGGACAATACACTCGCCCATACGTTACACATGCTCCTCATGGGGACACACACAATTTGAAAGTCATACAGGGTTCCCCAGAAATTAATATAGTAAAGCAATATTTCTTTACCATGCCAACAAGTTAAACCCTTAATTTANTCGATCATCCTAGTGGACAACACACGTGAGTGTCGTGATGGGAACGCATTGAACGAGAAACTGAAATTCGAAAATTTGTAATTATATATAGTATATGTAGTTTTAATTGGCTATATTTTGCAGTAATTGTAATTGTAATATAATTGTTATTCTCAAACGTATTTGCAATTATAAGAAAAACTAAGAAGAATTAAAGCAATTCTAATTCAAATTTTGAAATGTAATTGCTCCAACTCTGATTCAGAGCATACCAACCATCACGAAACTCAGAGTTGGACGAGAAGGATGAAAATATATCAAACAGAATAGAGCGCTGAGTCGACGAAGACTTGGATGTAGGCCATGAGGAGAATAAGACATGTCAGCAAAGCGTTTCTTGTGCCAAATCTTGAGTAAGTCTGACGTCTAAGCCATAGTGAATGATACAATATAGCGTGCTTAATTATGTAATGAGCCGAAGTTACTCTGATAATAAAATGTCCCACTTCTCAAACTCTCTGTGCTTGCCTTACCAAAAACCGCTCAGTACATGCACAAGTTAGTTAGAATCTCCTGCTTTGCGAGTATACGAACATAACATACGTACAGAGAATGGTAGTTTACTTAATTATTATAGGCTACAAAACACAATTATTGAACATCACAGAGACACATCACTTCAACATAACTGTAACATAAACTGACCAGGCACTAGTTATATCCTCGATCAGCACACGAACAGTAACTTACGACTATTGATAGTCGCTCGTACCACTTTACAGACAACTTGATGCGACTGTTTCTCACGACCTGCGGGTCACTTACTGTCTCAGCTACTTCACAATATCCCCTACTCTTCACAACAACACTTGAGTCAGATATGGTTCCGGATTATAGGTGGCAATACACACTTCACCTGCTGGGAATCCACTTTTCTCCTCTCACCGAAGCCCCTTCACCTCCAGCTGTCACAGACCGAAGAACAAGCCTACACTGAGGTCTGGATAGAGTACTTTTCTAGCACCCCAAGGTCGCTGATATCTCTCTATAAGATCCCTCCTTGCTCCTTAACACAACAAAACTCTTGCTTTGGCAGTCTTGATCCAGCATCCGCCTGCAGAAAGGCCACTCAAACCTGCACAAGATAGGACTATACTACTGTATATATAATTCCTTTTATGGTAACACCATCCTTCATACACATCTGAGTAACTAGAACAAACATAAGGGCACAACCTATCTCTTTATGCCCAGCAAATTCCTCCAGTAAATCTCCTTCCAGTGTCCTTTCTTCTCTCCTCAAACCAACAGTCTTCCCGCACTGTCATCATCCGCCACAAAACAAACAAACAGCTGAACAGTGATCCGTCAGCCCGCCTACTTCAAATCATGACATTCTCCCCCTCCAACTTTGTGCGTGCTCCCACGCACACTACCCAGCTAACCATCACCGGCGGGCCAACGTAGGCAGTAGAGCGGCGAACGGCTGCCGCCGGTGGCAAATTTACCTCCGACAGCCCTCCGAAGGCCCTCTGGTGTATTTTCAGACGGGAAAATTTACTATAGCCGTGTTTTTGTCGTCCAAGCAAGTCTTGGATACGAAGACCGTTTTTTGTGGTGCTTGAAAACGTTTCTGGGACAAAAACACAACAAACTTGGTAGGGGCCGAAATAATAATCAACGCAAAACATTCCAAACAATATGACAAAGTAGTATAACACACATTTCAGCAAGTGTTATCACTTTGAGGTGAATACGGACGGCATATATGAAAGTTATGATAAGCAACAACACCACAGCGCCGAAAGGGTAGCCAGTAGTCAGAAGCACCGAAATATAGCCAGGATGGGGCCTGTGTTTCTCTTGCCTAATTTGTATTGTGTGGTGACGATGAGTGTCAATATACATCCTGTCCAGTCTCTTCTGATATATTATATATGATAAACAACATCCAGCATCACCGAAAAAGTAGCCGAAAACGTCTGAGTTATTTTAATGTCACAAATTCACCTCTCTTGATATATGTGGTGACCATGAGTGTCATTATTCTTACTGTCATGCCTGATATGGTGTGTGTGCGACTGTAGGCATGCACATTTCTCTATTATTTACGTTATACAAGGAACCGTGACCCCATTCATATTTAATTTTCTGCATCATTGCATATTGTAAATCATTGACAAGCATAACAGTATTCGGGAGAGAGTTATAACATTCTAGGTACTTAAACACATTTATTTTCAATAATGAACACAGGTTTACAGGCTGGGAATGAAAGGAATCACAAAAATTAGCTCTATGAATTTTTTTTTTTTTTATATACCAGACTGACATACATATTCAAAGAAGTTGCCAAGACACTGCATATATACACAATATCACAAGCTTTCCCACACATCTCTGCTTCTCGGCCTTAAGAGATGAGGACCGATCATCACCTCACCACACTGCATGGATGTCAGTCACACATATCTTTCTGGCCAGCAAAAATGACTGCTTAAGGAAGGAAATACTAAAAGTTCATGTAATCAAAGGTAAATAAAAGTTTTGGTATTATTTCAATTTGACAACGAATTCACTTTGGTGGACGAAACTATTTTTTTTTGGTGAGTTTTGATGTGTTTTGAATTAATCTGCTAACCGTTTATGTGGCAATCACTTTTTTTTAAGGGGAGCCCGGTAAAGGTTAGGTTAGGTTAGGTATAGCTTATGTTAGGTAAAGGTTAGGTTAGGTATAGGTTAGGTATAGCACCGGTTACGTTTGTCATTCAGTTTTTACTCCTAAAATATATAATAACTTCCATAACTATTACAAGTGAATTACACCTAATTATCACACAAGTGTCACACGTATTATAACTTCCATACAGGATATGTGCATGTACTTAATATCAAAAGAAACAGAATATTTTTAGGAACATATTAAACATATAATTATATATATATATATAATATATATATATATATATATATATATATATATATATATATATATATATATATATATATATATATATATATATATATAATATATATATATATATATATATATATATATATATATATATATGTTATATATATAATTATACGGATAACCTTCCTCCTATGTTCCTCCGTGTGAACCAGTGATAGCTTGCACTCTCTAAGTATGTCACAGGACAAATGCCTACCTGTCAGCATAAAGTTAGGGTCAACGAACTACGTACCAGAAGTGATAAGAAGCCAGAATCACGAGAAAGAGGACAGAAAGCCTCGGAACACAAATGCAGTGTGCAAAAGTTACGGCATACAACTTCAACTTATCTAAGAAGTTTGAGGCATTTGATGCACAGAGATGAATAATGTAGCCTGAACATTTAACAATCATGACACGAGGCAAAAAATCTTTTAATAATGTAGCTACTGAATGGTTGGTTACCATCATCACATTGGCAGTGTCAGAAAAAAACCCAACAATATTATCAAAAGGAATGTCTTTTGATGTGAACATTCTTTCATGGCACAACATTCTTATAGCTGAACTATCATTAACCTCTATCAAATCTACAAGAGTTTTCAATCTTCCCTTTCTCAAAACAGAAAAAGCCTTTCACGTAAAATTTTAAATAGTCCAGTACCAAAATGCTTTCCAAACACTTGTCTAAATATGCTTGAGGCTCTTTGCTTCTCTAATGTTACCTCTTTAAAGACATCACATCAGGAAACATTGCTTAAGAATATCTAGTAAGGGTTCACATAATGAAATGGGCAACCTATGCCCTCATAGAAAAGCACACCCGAAGTTCAAATTGCGACAGACAATTACCCTGGTAACAGGTAAAATACCCTGCTGTTCAAACAGCAGGGTATTTTACCCTAAAATGGAAGCCCTGTACGTCAGCCCCCACCACAGCGTCCTGCCCACTCCCCACTTCCATTACCACTTCCTAACACACTACCCGTCCCTCCATACGGACTTGGCGCGGCGCAACACAGCAACTGTGTCTGAGTATATATATATCTTTTATTTCTTATTTTGTGTATGTATAATATGATGTTATTTGTTTTCTAATATGAACTCTTTAACAGGTTGTATGTATCCGGCCACTGTCCATCCTTCATCCTGGAACTCACCCACACGCTGTGTTCATCCGTCAGTCACCAGGATCTCACCTTATCATTCAGCAATGCTATGTAGCTTACCAGCTAAGTAATTTATACAGTTTTGGGCAGTTATACAGTTGTAGGTATTACACAAGTGTTTACATTATTACATTACATTACAAGAGTGTCTCACACAGTGACGTTCACATCTACAACACACATTTACGGACAATTTCAACGTAAGAAATATTATAATGCTATTCTAACATAGTTTTACTTTTAATTTTACAATGGCTACGTACAGTACATCTTTACAGACTCCGTCAGAGCACTTAAATCATGGTGCTAAGCAGACAGCTCTCTATCCCTCATATTATAGGCGAAGTGCTAGACCGCATTCTTCTCACAACTTTTTCCCTACAACACACGGTAGGAGTATAAATTCTTCCCGCTATAGGAAACATAATCATTACACAAATCCACCTTATCAGGTGACGCGACCTTATCAACGTTATGATAGCTACAATTACGCACCTACTAGTTATTTTTGTGTGTTTTGTAAAGTTCCAGGACATACTCGGTCACGTTGTAGGTCAATAGACTACAATAGATACGTAATTTACAAGAAACAGTATTGTGTATATCACAATTCCTGGAGTCATAACTCCGACCAGTGCCGTTATTTGCGACGCAGACAACAACACTTAATCCCTCCCGCCGACGGAGAAAGGTTTAGGCACAATACACAACGCCCCTACGTTACACCTGTTTCTCATGGTGACGCACACAATGTGAAAGTCATACAGGGTTCCCCAGAAGTTAACATAGTAAAGCAATATTTTCCTTTACCCATGCCAGACAAGGTTAAACCTATCAGTACAGTTCATACTACAGAACAAACATTTACAGGGTACCTTCGTAGTGACAGTACTGCAAATGATGATAACTTAGATGAGGTATTTATAGGTACATCTACTTTATATGAAGTTCTCACTGTGCCTGTCATTCACAAAGACAAGCAATGAACTGCTTTTATGGACACAGGTACATGAGCAAATATTATGGACATAGATACACTGAATGTATTACGTAATGAAACGAAATCTGTCCTTTTCTTAGAACCTCCGTCAATCAGACTGACAGGTTTAGATAGCAAGAAATTCCCTGTCATTGGTAAAGTATGGCTTCACTTAAAATTTGAGGAATTCGTGCCTGCAACCCCTATCTGTTTCCATATATCACAAGGATTATCATTCCCTGTTGACCTCCTGATAGGTATTTCAACAATGCTAGATGAATGCATTGAAGTATGTCCACACTTATACGGGATTAGGTATTATGGAACATATATATCCGAAGTAAAAAAATCCTTCCCAAGTGCTTACATTTAGTTCTGCAATAGTGCACGCTCCTGAAATTAACGTAAATAAATTACCTAGCGTGCCCGAGCGGCCATCAGAGGTGACAGCTCACAGTGTATTAGATTCACTAAGTAACACTGAAACTGATTCCTGTTCTACCCCTATTGTTCTCTGTCCTTCGCAAGATTCTGAGACACACCGTGCCTGTCTAGTGGAAGACGTTTCACTAAACGGTCGCGAATCTCTTGTGATATCTCTGAAACTTGCCGGTGTGAATGATGATTGCGAAGCTATATGTTTGAGTGAATCAGTACGAGTGAAAACTCTTTTCATGGAATCGCTTTGTGCAGTGTTAACACCAAGGGCATTACTAAAATGTACATTCATAATAAGTCACCGTGCACTCAAAAGCTGCACACAGGAACGTACTTAGCCGATTTCGTAGTCACCCCAGCTCGAGTGGGTCGGATTGCGACTTTGCCAGTAGCTCCCATTTTATCAACTGGAGACCCTGTCACTGATCATGCACAGTGTGTACAGGATGCACTTAGTCCTTCCTTAGAGGATATGGATTTTCCAGAGTCAAAGCAAGCACTATTGCAAGTACTAACTGCAAATCATGACACAATTGCCATACAAGGTGATTCTTTAGGTACGACAAACCTTATTACACATCACATAGCTTTGCTACCAGATACACAACCTATCTACATTCCAGCATATAGGTTACCCCACTCACAAAGGTCTATACTTGATGGCATGGTTAAGAAAATGTTAGAGGATGATGTTATTGAACCATCCACAAGCCCATGGAATTTTCCATTATTTTTGATCCCTAAGAAAACAGGCGATTGGCGACTGGTCGTAGACTATCGGCGCCTAAATGATGTTTGTCAAGTTACCAGGTATCCTTTGCCAGTATTGCAGGATATTCTGATGTCCATAGGGCCTGATAAGACAGTGTTCTCTACACTCGACCTTGTCAGTGGATAATGGCAGGTCCCATTAGATGAGGTATCTAAGGACCTCACAGCGTTCAGTACTCCTTCAGGCCATTACGCTTTCAAAAAGCTACCATTTGGAATAGCAGGCGCACCATTAGCTTTTCAGTATCTAATCAACACTGTTTTCTCAGAATTACTAGGAGATACAGTTTTCGCATTCCTGGACGACATCATTATTTGTACCCCCGACACAAACTCTCACCTACGAACACTAGACAGAGTACTTTCTAAACTTAAGGATGCTAATTTGAAGGTTAAACTAAAAAAATGTTCCTCCATGAAGAAACAAATTTCTTTCTTGGGTTATGTTTTGGATGCCACAGGTTTACACACTACCACGTCTAAGGTAGATGCAATGATAAATTTTCCAACCCCTAAGAATGTCAAAGCCCTCAGAAGTGTTTTGGGCCTCAGTGGTTTTTACAGACAATTTATCATGGATTTCTCACGAATTGCAAGTCCACTATCACATCTCTTAAAGAAAGATGTAGAATTTTCATGGGAAGCTCCACAAGAGCAAGCATTTTCTAAATTAAAGGCATTGTTGTGTGATGCCCCAGTCCTTGCTTACCCAGATTATACCCGTCAGTTTACACTCTTCACTGATGCATCAGATGTAGGTCTTGGTGTTGTTCTGATGCAGAAGGATGATAGAGGTAAATGGCGTGCATTAGCTTATGCCAGCAGAACTCTTAATCCCGCAGAGCGTAACTATTCAACCACCCATAAGGAAGCTCTGGCGGTCGTATGGTCTTTAAAGCATTTCAAATCTGTAATTTATGGGTACAACATTCTTGTTAAAACAGACCATGCACCTGTAGTAGAATTATTCAATTCAAAGGAACTGTCAGGCAAATTAGCACGTTGGCGCCTGACGATACTAGACTTCCACCCAAAATTTGAGTATCTGCCAGGCAAAGTGAATTTCGTTGCTGATTCATTATCACGAAATATTGCACTTGTAACCGCAACACCTGAACCACCAAAACATGACAACCAAATCGCTATTCCCAACATTGAAGAGGAACAGAGAAATGATTCCTTCTGTGCTCCCATTATTTTCTACTTGGAGTCAGGTGATGATACACAATTGCCAAAATTACCAGTCCCACTTCCTGAGTTTAGGCTACATTACAACCTTTTGGTGCGAGATACATATCTCACGACAGGACAGGAACCTAAACGCCAGGTTACACAGCTGATAGTACCTTCTACACTTATACCAAGATTTCTTTCCCTTTTACATGATTCTAGCCTTGCCGGTCACCCAGGGAAAGATAAATGTTTGCACCAAGCACGTTTATAATACTTTTGGCCATTCATGCGCCGTGATATTTTTGCTCATATAGATAAATGTCAGTCATGCGCAGAAACAAAGGGTTCAGTTGGTAAACCTGCCCCTATGCTACCTTATCCTACACCTAAAGGACCTTGGGAGACAATAGCCATTGACTTGCTAAAACTCCCACTAATATAATCTGGTTCTCAATACTTGTTAGTAGCCATTGATAATTTTTCTACGTTTTCAGTTTTGGTCCCACTGAAGGACAAAACGGCTCTAACAGTTGCTAAAGCAGTTACGGTGGAAGTTTTCTTTAAATTCAATACACCATCCACATTGCTCTCGGACAATGGTACCGAGTTTAACAATCAAATTCTCACTGAAATTTGCAAACTATTCAACATAAACAAATGTAACATAACTAGCTATCACCCTAGCAGCAACGGCATGGTAGAAAGACAAAATAGGAAGATTATACAGCTCCTGAAGTCATTAGCTCAACCATACAGTTCACACTGGGATGAATGGATGCCCCAAGTATCTGCCACACTAAACTCTTCCTTACACAAGTCTACATTTGAAACACCACATTTCATTGTCTTTGGGCAAGACAAAAGACTACCTTACACTCTTCTAGAGCAGAGTACTCAGCCAATATATAATTTTGATGACTACGTAACAGTTAGAGTGGCTGATTTTCAGAAAATATACAAGCGTGTAACAGACGCTATTGATTTGTCCAAGGAAGACATGATTAAGTATTCTATATTTAGATTCTACATTTGAAGGACCTTACAGAGTCATTGCCATTGAGCATGGACACAAGATAACTATACAGCATATTTATAAATACCATGCAAAGACAGTCCATATTGACCAGGTTAAACGAGTGGCTAGAGGATTAGATACAGGTGAAGAATTGCCATGCCCAAATGCTAAAACACAGGACACACCTGCAGTTAATGATGACACAAACACTGCTACAAATGATTACCGTAAAAAATTGCGGTCACATACGTAGAATCAGTAGTGTCATTCCATTCCATACCATTCCATATCATTACATTTTATATCAGTTCATCTGATTATTTCACAATTACCATGTATTCTGAATTTTAATGTGTGTTGTTATCTTTTTAGGAAAAGGTCTACACAACACACTAAGCCAATGTTATTTACACTCTTGAAAATACTTAACATTGGAGTTTTACGATTTTTTTTGGTTTAGCTACATATTGTTCTGACCAACTACTAGTAGAAATTGATATAGTTTCCATGTTTACCTTGTAACTCTTGCACGATAGAAACTCAAATGGTTAGCAGAACCTAGATAACCTATGTATATCTCTTCACATTAGAATACTATTATGTAACTGTTAAAGTTGCACCACAGTGCATTGCATGACATTCATTCTTCCTCAATTGAAGGAATTATTACGCACTTATTGTTGAAATACAATATTTACTTGCATGAAATACTAACCCATTGCATTAATACTAACCCATGTATTAAATGCATACATGAATTACATTCACTACAGGAATGACTTACTTAGTCTTTCCTGTTGTACCACGATCACTATTTGAATGATAGGATGATGTACTTACTAACATACTAATCTAGGTACTATATGCATGACCAGCAGTTCCTCCAGAACTATTTTCATACATGATGCTCACATGTATTACCTATGTACAACTAACTAACCATTGATCATTATTTACTAACAAATTCAAACTCGCAGAGAAATTACGAATGACTTCTTGTCTTAATACAGACCTCAGAAAACATTGATTGATCACAGATAAACTTTTCTCTCATAACATTGGTCACCATTGAAAAATATAATTTTATTACTCACAGCTGAAATTTTCTTCCTCTCAGTAAGGATTGATAAAGCATTTCCTTTGCTACCGAATGGCGCTATCAACATATTTGAAAATTTATACCCTATCTAGAATTTTACATGATTCTCTGTTCGATGTAACTTTCCCATCAACATCTTTGCTATTCTCTGAGAACTCCATGCATGTATCAGACACTTTGTCTCCTTTCACGGCAGATACGGTAAATATCATCAGAAGATGCCCAGTTTATTTTTTCCAATTTAAAAGTTTCAGCTGTTGGATACAAAATTTGCCCTAATTAGGATTAATGTATTTTTCCACGTCATACCAAATATGCCCACCTTATCATTTTACAGCTCGAAATGCTTTACCAGCTACCTGTGCATTTCCCTTGATAAGATTTACCTCCACTAGGAAGTTTTTCCTATTCCACTCCCGTGGAAACTTAAATTTTGGTGTACAGTTTACTTTATCACTCCCGTGAAGAACACCAAATCAAAATTTTTATTCGCCTGAGTGACAGTTTCTTGTTCTCACGCATAATCCATACTTTAATGGTTAATCATGCTTCTTTAGCACATGATTCTTACATGTTCAATACAAGAGTGCTCACCACTCTACCTGTTATACATCACCATGTTTTCTGAAGTTCATTCAAATGTGTAAACTTCCTTTACTTTCTCTGCCAGTCAGTTTTACACTAGCTGATGTAAAATTATTTTCTACAATAGGATTAATTTATTATCATTTACGTATGATTTTTTGGCAAATTTGGATTTGCCCACACACTATGCAAACACAGCAGCAGCTCTACAGTCAGACGACCCTTCGTCATTACTTGACTCATTCAGGGTTTTTAACGATTAATTGACAATTTAAGTTTACAATTTCATTACTTGAAATTTTAAGTTCTCAATTTTTCCCTGTAATTTTCATAGCTATTTTCGCTGACAGTTGAGTTTGCCAGCTACCGTCTACGGTACACGTACACTTGCTACAACTTACACTTGACATTTATTAACAGTGATATTTGCACATTATGGATATACCCACACTAGTACTGACATATATATATATATATATATATATATAATTTTACTCGGCCATGTAATTTTGTTTGATGTTGAACAACATGTTATCAATTATTTTTTATATTTTTCTGTGTATTTAGCTCAGAGTTTACTCACTTTTAGCGATAGGAATTAAGCTTTGGGAAGTTTAGAGTTTATATTTTATATGTATTTAGCCTTTAGTTAGGTGTACCGTTTGTTACTCCCTAGCTAATTCTTATGTGCCTAATTTGAGGACAAATTATAAAGCGGCCCGAGCATTGTCAGTCAGTTTTTACTCCTAACATATATAATAACTTCCATAACTATTACTAGTGAATCACAACTAATATCACACAAGTGTCACACGTATTATAACTTCCATACAGGATATGTGCATGTACTTAATATCAAAAGAAACAGAATATTTTTAGGAACATATTAAACATTATTAAAAATTTTTATAATTATATATATATTATATAATTATATTAATTATGTTATATCATAGAGGACTATACTCTTGAGGGAAAGACCCACGCGGGGGCCCTCTTTTGGGTATCACGCGAAAAAGCACAATTCAAAGTGTTTTTAAGCTCAAAATATATCCTTTCACTTAAGATATTGAACTCAAATTTTTACCATGGTATCTTCGACTGTATTTATTTGATTACTGAAGCTTTTAGTCGAAAAAGATTATTTAAAACTAGATGTGAGTCAAGAGAATACAACGAAGTTAACATTCACATTCATAAGGCTATTTGGAACATATATTTGTTAAACTTCAAAAAAGATTTTTTTTAACTGAAATTTTAACCATAGCTTTCCTAAATTATTAATATTTTATAAAATATATATATATATATAATATAAAATTTTTATAATATATAAAATTTAATTATATATATTTATATATTATTTTTTTTTTTGTATAAATTGAAACATCAAATAAAAAAAAATTTTAATGAAATCTCAACCATCAATGTTGACTAGATTTTTTTTTGACACCTCACAGACACTTCACAGACACCTCAGAGACACCTCCAGGCACCTCAGACACTGACTGACACCTCAAGACACACACACACCTCACAGACACTGACAGACACTGACTGACACCTCAGAGACACTGACAGGCACCTCAGACACTGACTGACCCCTCAGAGACACTGACTGACATCTCAGGACACCTCACAGGCACCTCAGACACTGACTGACACCTCAGAGACACTGACAGGCACCACACAGGCACCTCAGACACTGACTGACACCTCAGAGACACTGACAGGCCCTCACAGGCACCTCAGACACGGGCTGACACCTCAGAGACACTGACGGGGCACCTCAGACACTGACTGACACCTCAGAGACTCTGACAGCACCTCAGACACTGACTGACCCCTCAAGACACTGACGGGCACCTCAGACACTGACTGACACCTCAGAGACACTGACAGACACCTTGGGACACTGACAGGCACCTCAGACACTGACTGACCCTCAGAGACACGACAGGCACCTCACAGGCACCCAGACACTGACTGACCCCTCACGGGGCACCTCAGACACTGACGACACCTCACAGCACCTCAACACTGACTGAAAACCTCAGACACTGACAGACACCGACTGACCCCTTTAGAGACACTGACAGGCCCTCACAACACTGACTGGCACCTCACAGCACCTCAGACACTGACTGACACCTCAGAGACACGGACTGACACCTCACAGACACTGACAGACCATCAAACACTGACTGACACCTCAGAGGCACTGACAGCACCTCAGACACTGACAGGCACCTCAGACACTGACTGACACCCACGACACTGACTGACACCTCACAGGCACCCCAGACACTGACAGACACCATCACAGGCACCTCAGACACTGACTGACACCTCACAGACACTGACAGGCACCTCGACACTGACTGACACCTCACAGACACCTCAGACACTGACTGACACCTCAGAGACACTGACAGGCCCTCAGACACTGACTGACACCTCACAGGCACCTCAGACACTGACTGACACCTCACAGGCACCTCAGACACTGAAAGGCACCTCAGACACCTCACAGGCACCTCAGACACTGACTTACACCTCACAGGCACCTCACACTGACTGACACCTCACAGGCACCTCAGACACTGACAGACCACCTCATAGGCACCTCAGACACTGACTGACACCTCACAGGCACCTCAAGACACTGACAGACACCCACGGGCACCTCAGACACTGACAGACACCTCCAGCACTGACTGACACCTCACAGGCACCCCAGACACTGACTGACACCTACAGGCACCTCAGACACTGACTGACACCTCACGGCACCTCAGACACTGACAGACACTGACTGACACCTCACAGGCACCTCAGACACTGACTGACACCTCACAGGCACCTCAGACACTGACTAAACACCTCAAGCACCTCAGACCTGACTGACACCTCACAGGCATCTCAGACACGGACTGACACCTCACAGGCACCTCAGACACTGACTGACACCTCACAGGCATCTCAGACAGGGACTGACACCTCACGGCACCTCATACACTGACAGACACCTCACAGGCACCTCAACACTGACTGACACCTCACAGGCCCCTCAGACACTGACTGACCCCTTTCCACAGGCATCTCGAACCGGACTGACACCTCACAGGCACCTCGACACTGACAGACACCTCACAGGCACCTCAGACACTGACAGACACCTCAGACACTGACTGACTGACACCTCACGGCACCTCAGACACTGACTGACACCTCACAGGCACCTCAGACACTGACTGACCCCTCACGGCACCTCAGACACTGACAGACACCTCACAGACACTGACAGACACCTCAAGACACTGTACGTACGGTAGCTATGTTATATATAAAAAAAACTTTTGCGGATCATCAGAGGATTGCGTTTAAACAGTCACTGTTTGCTCCCTACTCCTTCTTCCCCTGTAACTTCTGTTTCTTCCTGGTGTCCCTCGCTCTTCTCTCCTCACCACTGGGCTCCCTGCTTCTCCTCTTGCCCTTGTGTACAGAACTGGCCGCGTCCCTGCAAGGTTGCTGCCAAAGCAGTTGAATAGTGTCTCTGTCACCATTGGCAGCACGTATTCCACCAAGAGGTGCCCACTGTCACATCTGTATTCGCTCACTTCATAGTATTCACCCCCAAACTTTCACAAGGACTTAAAAAACTCTTAGTGCACTGTCACTAAAAAAAAATTTTCCCCCCCTCAGTGGTCATTAAGATGTGCCCCCCAGACTGACAGACACCTAAAGTGAGGTTGACGCCCATTTCAGTGGGGCGCTTGAGGCTCCCCTGTTCAAGGTCCTAGTCATACCAAGAATTCGTCGGTGCCCTGTTTTTCCTCTTCCAATTCAACGCTAGCGTGCAGCTCGAATCCATCCTTGTCCACCATGACGGTAAAGCAAATCGTTCGACCCTTAACATCCTGGTCACTTTGTGGCCAAGGTAACCAGATTGTGGCCCAGGCTGCCTTAGCCATGTCGGTGGTTCGTAACATGCTCGTCATCACGTTGTGTAGTAAATTTACGAGGGTCTCGTACAAGGACTCGGCCACCTCCTCGTCGGCATCCTTGTCAAACTGTCTGGCAGCTGCAACTCCCTGGTTAAAGAAAGAATAAAAAATTAAATTACCAGTGACAAAAAAAGTAAAACTAAACTAATAATCAATAAATATAAAAAAAAAAAGATAAAAATAAAATGTTAAAAGGTTGATAATGATTCTACATTTTCATGTAGTATTCTATTTAGCTAATTTTCTAAACATTTACTCATAACTTTACTTGCGTCCCCTTTTCCTCTCTCTCTCTCTCTCCTTCCCTTCATATCTTACTTTATCTCCTCCTTTCCTAGCTCCTAAATCTCTTCCTCCCATTCCTCTCCTCTCTTCCTCAAACTCCTCTTTCGCTTCCACCTACCTAATATTTCTTTCTCCTTTCATTATCTCTCTCTATCTCTCTCTCTCTCTCTTTCCTTCCTTTCCGTCACTTCCTGCTTGCGTGACCTTGAAAGACGTGCGTCTCTGTGGAGGCAAAGATTCGGAGCCTCCAATTCTTTTGGCGGGCTGCGTGAGCGGTGGTGCCACAATTTATAGAACATTATACGTAACTAAGTTTTGCAAAATCAAAATAATGCTGTTTCCAAGGTCTGTTTTAAAATATATTTATTATCAGTGATTCTGGAAGACAATATTAGTAAAGGAAGACTAACATGATGTGAAAATATTGTGTTCCGCTTTTTGCAGGCGGAACAGCGGCACGCTGCTTGAATGTCAGCTCGACCACCACCACTACCTATATGGTATATTTTCCTGCGTTATTTCTCGTGTTCTCTAGTTCTAACCCTCTCACGTGCCCCTCTAGTAGCTACTATATACCATCCTTCCTACAGCATCACGCTACGCCACCAACGTCACGATAACAAGACGCACGTAACAAATACGTGGTCTGAACCGGGCTTAAATATGAACAGTGAAATATCCAGTGTCTAAACTACCCTAACCGAATAAAAAAACGAATAAATAAGGAAATGGTTCTCCTACACGTACGTACCTTGCACTCCTGGTAGCTGATGTGGTGGATCTCGCCATGCTGTCTCCTTTGGGCTGGAGATACGAGGGATGGCTGGGGAAATGGACTGGGATTGCGCATGGTTTGAGTGCAGGGCGCTTCCTAGGCTGGCCAGTGGTAACGTTGACAAGCTTGAAATCTTCCTCCTTAAAGTGCAGGCCGCAGACAAAAGCCTTGTCAATGTTAAAATCTTTCGTGTGGCGCGAAATTCTCTTTATCCAACTTTTCCTCACTGTAGGGAACGTATCATTGTTCTTTGGTATAGAAAAAACACTTCTGTACTTAGAATCTCCCACCTGAGATGTTCAGGAGACATAATTTGTCTTGCAGCCCACGACACAACACTTATAAACCATTGTTAAGAGTGCACGTTAATCCGCGGGCGGTCTATACAACACTGGCCCTCGAGGGTTTGAAATACGGCGCTGCAGGCTGTCGGCAGCAAAATTGTCGTACCGGAAGGCCACAATGATTATTGTATTAAACTATGGAAATAATATCATATCTTAAGAATATCAATGCTCATACCTTCATTGTACCGTAAATATTCTTATTTGTTAAAGAAAATGTATCATATCTGTTGTAGCGATGATATAAAGAAATGGCCTACTACGCGACGAATGATCGGGAAAATGTGATCAGTATACCCTCAAGAGTATAGTCCTCTATGGTTATATATATAATTATACGGATAACTTTCCTCCTATGTTCCTCCGTGTGAACCAGTGATAGCTTGCACTCTCTAAGTATGTCACAGGACAAATGCCTACCTGTCAGCATAAAGTTAGGGTCAACGAACTACGTACCAGAAGTGATTAGAAGCCAGAATCACGAGAAGGAGGACAGAAAGCCTCGGAACACACTCGCTACCAGAACTCATCCCTGGCACTCCCTGGCTGTGTTCAAGACGGAACAACTCGGATCTCTACGCTACCAAGACATACTTACCAAACGTTCATCTGAGACTCCCTGGCTTGGTGTCACTACATAATTGGTTGTAAATATTCTATGTTCATTATTGGACTTTAAATAAATGTGTGCAAAGCTTGACGTACATATTTAACTCACCCAACTAAGTCTCTACAATATACCGACTTATATGTTGAATTTTGTTTTTCAATAATTTTTTGTCGCAAATCACTTAAAAAAAAAGTGATTTGCGACAGATACGGTTAAAAGATTGGTTCGAAACACATCAAAATTCATAAGAACAAAATAGTTGCGTCCACCAAAGTGAATTCGGTGTCAAATTGGAGATTTAGCAGTTTTTTGGATAATGGGGATAAGGTAATATTTTTTGGGGTATGTGCAGAGTAGGAGACACTTGCAAGAAACACTATGTAAAGATATATTAGCATATTTAATTAAAAAACATATGTCTGAGAGTATTAAAGATATATTGTGTATGATTCCATAAAACACTATCATTGTTGGAATTATCGACCACCAATTGATGGTCGACAACAACTGTTAAAATTATAATGTTGATTAACGTGAACTCACCATGCGATTAACCCAATTCTACCTAATCTGCTATGATACCCTATTTAGCTCTAACTAAGGTATACTCACAAGTGGCAGGTGGGTTGTAATGTGCGTTGGCTTGATCTCTATCTTTGGGGAAGTATTGTATGTCGAGGTGGTCAGAGTTGCAACAGGCTGGGAGTGGAACTCGTGACTTCCGTGGTGACTGGCTGAATCCTCCACGTAAAATGGCCGCTTCGTCGGGCCGAGCGGAGGCTTCTCATAGCTGATTTCTTAGTGTGTTTTACACCTTGTCCTTCTCAACCGATTGATCGATTAAAATTTACTCATATTATTATGAGTTGACTACGCCTTAGTGTATAATCAAGACGCTCACTCCAACTTCATATCGTAGTGGCTGACGCGTTACTAACTATGTCTTGACTAAACTCCCTTCAAGACAGCTAGGAGTTTACACGTGGGACAATGTTCCAGCAATGTTCCAATACGTGGAAATTTCCTTACAATTCTTAGATTATGTTAATCCTTTGATTAATTGTGGTATTATAGATGAATACCATCAAAATTATCTAATTATATCTAAATACATCCTAATTTATACCCAAATCTAATTATAATATATACATAGGTGGAATTTGTGTTCGTATCCCGAACTCCTGACGGTAGACGCCAAATTCCACCATTGAAATTAACCTTACTCAAAATTAGAGCGGTTTTTAGTAGATAATTTCCACAATCATTATAAAACTAATAATCCAAAGGAAATTTAACCTAACCTGGACTCCCAACAACTAACTAACCTAATCTAACTCCCCACCTAATCTAACTCTCCAACTAACCAATTTATTTGACCTAATTCCTACTAACCAGAGAGTAAGGTTTTTCAAAAACTAATCATTTGCGATACAAATGCTATAGAGTAGACTGCAACATATTTGATCATGAATAAGAATGTAAAGCTCAAAATAGTTTAAGTGATTATGGGCAAATTCTCCAATAAACTCAATATATTTTTCAAGGTAAAAATGGCCGAGGACTGCGCAGTTATTTTCTGAGACACTGACTAGTTTTTCCTTGCCTAATTTTTTTGTTTTTCAGATGGAGCTATTTATATTTTCCGGAAACCCAATAAAATAAACAATTTCATCACCAAATCCTAAGGTCGCCGTTGCCATTGATAACAATGTATCTCCATCAGAAAAAGGACAAAAATTTTGCCAGGAAATAATAGTCAGTGTCTCAGAAAACAGAGAAGTGACAGAATTGTACGAAAACAAGTGCGCCCCTCACCGCATTCGCCAGCTTGTCTCGCCCTCCTGACTGTTGGGAGGATTATTATCCGAACCAAACCTATCCTAACCTCCTAACCGGGGGTTTTGCCCCTCTCGATCCCCCCCGGCGAGATTATTAACCTAACCGAACCTTAACCAAACCTCCTAAAGGGTTGGAGGGCCTCTGAAAGGGGAGTGTGTGTATGTATGTGTATTAACCAACTTTAATATTTCTACAATATGTATATAAGTTTTGAAGGTTACACGGAAGTGGATTGATACTGTACAATATACTGAACAAAACATAATATAGAAAACGTAAGTGGTAACGGCGGTAGTGACCGCGTAGTTCTCGTCCATAATAACCTTATTTTTCCCCGAGTATTGGAAAAATGTAGCAATGCACCCATGTTCTGATAACTGTGATAGTCCTATCTAGAGGCCACTCTTCATTTAAGACATACATAGCTAGGTGAAGCCCTCACACAGTCTTCCTAAAAGCGAATAATTATCTTTCTAAATTATTTCACTTTATCTCCTCCATTCTCGCTAACAGACAGCGGCTTCTCATCAGTTATAACACCATATCTCTTCTTCTATCTGTTATATGCCGTTACCTCTTCTTCAACAACCATTTATCACAAGTAGAAAATGCTTCAGGGTAGCCCTGAAGACATGAAAAAGGGAAGATGACTCATGCGGGTGTTGTTTTGTAGATCAAGAAGTGTCAAGAAGAAGGGAAACAAGGCTAGTGTGGACATGGGAAAGATTGCGAAAGAATAGAAACAAGGTGGCAAAGATGCCTTTGGACATGAGAAAGATTTGGAAAGGAAAGAAACTAGGTGTCACTCAACATTTGTCCTACCACGAGTGGTATCAGTCGGCAAAGGACAAATGTTGAGTGACACCTAGTTTCTTTCCTTTCCAAATCTTTCTCATTTCCAAAGGCATCTTTGCCACCTTGTTTCTATTCTTTCGCAATCTTTCCCATGGCCACACTAGCCTTGTTTCCCTTCTTCTTGACACTTCTTGATCTACAAAACAACACCCGCAAGAGTCATCTTCCCTTTTTCATGTCTTCAGGGCTACCCTGAAGCATTTTCTACTTGTTTCTTTCCTTTTCCATGTGAAATGTTTCAGGCACAACTAAGCGTGCGCACACAACCAGATGGGTGTTTCTCAGTACTAAACTTTGACGATCGTTTTCGAATATTGGAATTGAGAAATCGAATAAACTACGATTTTTTTCCATCTGGAGCACGACGAGAGCTTGCGAATGAGCTATAGAATGACCCCAGGCGACCACCACAGCGTTCGTTAGAAGCGCTGACAAATTTTCTCCAGGACACTTTCCTCTCTACTGAGTCATCTTGGGCAGGGGTTATCACCCCTGCCCGATTACTACTTTTACACATTATGTTGTTTTTCATGTCAAGTGAGCCTTTCTTAACCTCACGCACTCGTCAGATTTCTGCTCTAATGTCCTCTCTTTTCTGTTGTTTCCACGGGATCATCTACTCCAAACCTGCCTTTGGGCTGTCTTCGGAACACTTGGATTGGTAGTCCTGATGGTTATGATAATGGGCATGGTTTTCCCCGCATCTGTACAGCATCACAAAGCAGCCACGCGGCGCCGAAACTCCCGTTTTCTAATTCTTGTTCTCTAATCCCGTCTGCGAATCAGGACCGCGCTCAAAAACAGGAAATCTTGGATTGGGATACGTAATCCAAGACGTGCTTGGACCACGAAAACACGGCTTAAGTTGAAAATTAATGTAGCTATAGAATTTGAAGAATTGAATATTTCTATGTGTAAACATTTTGAAACAACAGTTATATGATTATTTTGATGTAGTATTACATCAGAAGTGACAATAAGCGGCAACTATACGTAAACCCTCCGATGGCCCGCTGGTACGTATTTGAAAGTGGAAAATACTCATTTCATATTATACAATATTATATATCAACACAGTGATATACATAGTATCTCAATATCGGTACCATCACTATTATTAGGCCTGTTCAAGTTATTAAAAATTGTTACAGAAGATTTTATAATAGTTCATAGCAATTATCATTTATCACATATCAGTTTATTTCAAATATTTCCAGCTTAATCAGCAACACACAGAGATACATAGAAATAAAGATGAGACACGTACATAGGAAGGAGTTTACATGGAAAATGTTAACAGTTAGAATAGAGTCTAGTGCAGTGATTCCCAACCTTTACACCTTGGAGGAACCCCTGTAATAATTTTTCATATTCCAAGGAGCCCCTATATATAGTATACTAATATATATATATATATATATATATATATATATATATATATATATATATATATATATATATATATATATATATATATATATATATATATATTATATATATATATATATATATATATTATTTTTTTTTAAAGAAAAGTTATTGAGCAATATAATTCATATGAAATCTACAATTACATCACATGTCATGAGAGTTCACACTAATAAGTCAATAATGTTATGACTTACCTTCAGTGTGACACTTGGACTTGTTTCTCTTTGCGTATCTGTGAAATTCTTAGCCGAATTTTTGACAGACACACACGCAGTTCTTCCTCGACAGACAGAAGACAATTTCTTGATTTGCTTTTAATGACGGTCAGGCATGAGAAAGCTTGTTCACAGAGGTAAGAAGTTGAAAACTGAAGTAAAACATCCAATGCTTTTATTGAGATGACAGGGTACTCTTGCTTTGCTGAAATCCAAAACTTGTCAAGTGATACTTCATTAAATTTCATTTTCAAGGTTCGATCGCACTGTAGTTCACTCAGTTCTTCCTCTTCTTGCAGACTAAGTAGGTTTTCTGTACTTGGTGAGAACTCAGTGAAGGGGTTTCTCACCCAGTCATACGTATCTGATGACAAGGAGGGGAAGTACTTATGAAGTTTTCTGACAGTGATCCCAAATGACTTGTAATTAATGGAATGACATTTTCATATTCAGTCTGAGTTTGAACTTGAAGTAGGAGTGGAAACATTTCGACGTTTCCTCTTGAAAGGTGCTTTTTCCAAACAGCGAGTTTATTCTTAAATGCAAGAAGTTTGTCTGTGGAAGTCAGAATGTTTTCCTTCGCACCCTGCATGCTGGTGTTCAAGTTATTTAAATGCTGATAAATATCTGCTAAATATGCTAGTTTCAGTTGCCAGTTTGTAGATTCAAGACATTCACAGAAACTGGATTTATTATTCTCTTTGAAGAAAAGCAGCAGTTCCTGTCGCAGCTCGAATACCCTTGTCAAAACTTTACCTCTCGAAAGCCATCGAGCCTCTGTGTGCTGGAGAAGCGTCACGTGATCTTTTTGCATGTTTTCACACAACCTTGCAAATATGCGAGACTTCAGAGGGCGCTGCTTTATAAAGTTGACCATGTTCACAGTTATACCAAGGACTTGTTTTAAATCATCCCCAATAATTTTTGAAACCAGAACTTCTCGGTGGAGAAAGCAGTGAGTTGTTATGACTTCAGGGTTTTTTTCTTTCACGCGTGATACAAAGCCTTGTACTGAGCCAATCATTGAGGGAGCACCATCAGTGCAGATTCCAACGCATCGGTTCCAAGACAAACCACAAGATTCCAGGTAAGAAGACAAGATGTTGAAAATGTCGTGGCCTTTGGTAGTTTCTGGCAGTTCTTTACAGCAAAAATAATTTTCCATTATTTCACCTTCATTTTCAAATCGTACAGATGCCAGCAGCTGAGCTTTACCAGTTATATCAGTTGTCTCATCTACTTGGAGAGCAAAGTTGTTATTTTGCAGTATTTCAGACATAATACCAGAAATATTGTTGGACAGGTCATACACACGCCTACTAATTGTATTATCAGAAACAGGAAGCTTGCTTAATTCACTTTCAGCTTCTTCACCTAGCATTGTTCTCACAATTATTTTGCAAGCAGGCATTATTAGGCTTTCTGCAATAGTGTGACTTTTCATTTTCTTGGCAACTAGCTCAGCCACTAAGTAGCTTGCTTCTTGGGCCTTATCACTGATAGTTACCTTCTTTTCAAAAACTTTTCTTTGTTTCTGCTGTGAATCCAAGAGTCTTCGAGAATAATCCACGGTTTTATTTGACAAGTGGCTGTGATTAGTAGTTAAAGTAGTCGTCCAGACCATTTCATCATTCCTGATTTAATGCAATCAAATCATAGCCATTAACGAGTATATCAACAATACGTCGTCACTTTTTGCATCCAGTCAGCCGCTTTTAAATAATCCGCAATCAAAATCTGCAAAATCCCCGAGTTCTCAAAATACTCCAGACGATGCGGCCAACTCAAGATCAGGCTCGGTGACGTAGGAATAGGGAAAGCTCTCCCGCCCGCAGATTCAGAGGGATGTAAACACAGGAGATATATATAGTACTTGAAGATTTTTGGGTGTTTCTGATTTATTTATTTTGCGATATGCCAGATTCATGCATCCTTTATGGGTGCAGCAAGACAGCTGTGCCTTTCGAGAGAAGTTTGCACAAGTTTCCTACTGATACCAAAACGTTAAATGTATGGAAGAGGTTTGTGCGGACCCAAGATCAAATTGGAAAGGGAAGTTGACATTTGCAAGGATTTGTAGTGATCACTTCCAGCGGGATTGCTACAGCAACTGGATGAAAGTGTCTATGAGGAATGTAGCGAAATTGGATTTGAAGGATAAGTTCCAGGTCCCGACAATCTACCCGGAGGGCACCTGCTCCACTCTTGCTTCGACCAAAACAAGAGCTAAGAACTTGACCCCCGCCCCTGGCCCTGTGCCAAGTTGCCAGACTCCTGATGGGCATGGTTGGGGGACGTCGAGGTACTCACGCACGTCTCAGTCTCACCAGCCTCATGCTCAGCAACTAGACCACCCGCTCCTAAACGTCCTCGATCTGCTGTCAGGAAGCGGGAAGTAATTAAGGTAAGCCTGTCAATGAGTATTATCAGTATCATACTCTCTTGTGCTTATGCTTCCTTGGGTTGGAAAAATTCTAGAGTCCTTTTCCGCCCTTATTAGTGGGCTTTTTTAGGGTAAAATTATAGTGTTTCCCATACTCCCCCCACTTCCCCAAACAAGTTTGGGGATCTGTGGGAATGGATTTTCGGGTGGAGAACAAATTATGCATCGGCAACACGAAATTTAAGAGTTGTGGAGGGGGATATAAAGTTCCCTAGATCTAGGGTAATTTCCTTATATCTAGAGAAATTTGCCTAACCAAAATTAACCTAACCTAACCTACCATGAGGCTTGACCCACCGATATTGGTCCGATAACCTAACCTAACCAAATCTAACCTAACCTAACCAAATCTAACCTAGCCTAACCAAATATAACCTAAACAAATATAACCTAACCTCCTAGCGCGGGGTTGGGGGGGTTCTCGACACTTCGGTCATCATTCTGTGAGGATCGGCAGCTACACACATTTCTTGACTCAGAAGAAATCCAAAGAATTTTCCCTAGTTCTATTGAATTTTTTC
This sequence comes from Chionoecetes opilio, assembly GCA_016584305.1. Taxonomy (NCBI): domain Eukaryota; kingdom Metazoa; phylum Arthropoda; class Malacostraca; order Decapoda; family Majidae; genus Chionoecetes; species Chionoecetes opilio. Next base: position 48,064 of record JACEEZ010003646.1, on the reverse strand, counting down.
AACACCCCAAACTCAAAAACTATGTGTTTGCGACGCTTATTTTGTACCCCAGCCAAATATCCCGCATTCCCCCAGGTCCCCAAGCTTGTTTTGTGGGAGAGGGGGAGTATGGGCAAACACTAGAATAATACCTTTTTTAGTTCTACTGCAGTTCAATGCATTACAAGGCACGTAGTTATAAACATCCTCAACTTGTCGATCTGATTATTTGCGTGACCTGGAACTGTTGCCGATATTAATTCTGGTAAAATTCTAGAGTCCTTTCCCGTCATTATTATTATTTTATCTTTCATCCGACAGGCCTTCACATATCCCTTCAGATACTTCTACAACGTAATTATAAAGTGAGGGAGGGATGCCCCCTTCAACCCCCCCCTCTGGACTCCCTAAAATAATATTACTAACCTTACCAAAAAGCTCCGATCTAATTCTAATTGCAGGAAAAAACTAAAATTTTACCAGGATTGGTTAGGATAAAGGTTAGGTTAGTCATTATTTTTTTGGAATGTCTCGCTAGGAGGTTATTAGTGAGGTTAGGTTAGGTTATAGTGAGGTTAGATTAGTCATTAACCATATTATAATTTTGAGGGGTCCAGGGGGGTCGTTTATTGGGGGGAGGGGCATCTCTCCCCCACTTTATAATTTTTAGAGGTATCTGAAGGGATCTGTGGAGGTGTGGAAGAAAAAAAAGTATTATTTTACACTAGGACCAGAATTCCATACAGAATGGGAGTGTGGTTGGTTCTGTTTTCCTTATTAGATTTTAAGAAACATTCTCTCAATGAGCTTCCGTCACAAAAACTTACTTTTGGAGATATGAAATCTTTATTGGGAGGAGGAAAGGCAAGTGTTTACGGGCAGCATATTTCCCAACTCTTATGTGAGTATGTGGTTTCTGAGTGAAGACGTTTGCCTGTAGCTTTGAAACTAACCATAGGATTTTCTCAAAAATACCCGCATTGTGATTCCCACACAAAGTTATTACTAATGGTTCATAGAAACCTCATCAACCCTAACCGTAAGCTTACCGGAGGTTTTCAAGAGTAAACGTGTCATAGTAATACTCCTCTAGTTTCACTCTTCTTCCTCTTATGACCTGCATCCCCTCAATTGATTCCTTGCCGTGGATCCATTTTAATGCGAATTTGACTTAAGTTAGGTTAAAAGGTGGGGTTAGGTTAGGTTAGTGAGTTAAAAGGTGGGTTACGTTAGTTAATTTTCATATCTCCTATGCACTCGCTCTTTTGCAAACGCTAGAAATTTATCCTAATTTCGGCAATAGTTCCAGTAAAAGTTTGTTAAATGTATATATTGAGTAATATAACATCCAAGATAAAAAACCGGAACAGTCGCCAAAAATGGGAACACAAGCCGACGTGAACAATTGGAACACTCGTTGTCGTCAGCGATAATTCCTATTGGCGACAGTTCCAGGTTACAGCAAATAAACAGGTCTATAAGTTGAGGACGGTATAAACTACGTGTCTTATTCCTATCGGCAATATTTCTATAAACCTTATTTGCAGTATTTTCTAACCCTACAACAGCGTCGGAAATGAAAAATGACACAATAGGGGTCTTGGGGGAAGCAAACCCCCTCAGTAAGTTTAGGTTGCGTAATCAATGACCAGGTTAGGTCAGTTAACTAGCAGGGGGATCTGGGGGGCAGTTATGTCAGGAGAGTATTGGCCACTAGGGTGTATTTTATTAAACTGCAGCTTACAGTTTGTGTTTCTCCAGACCTTCACAGATATATTCAGATACCTCCAAAAAGTCATTATAAAGTGGGGGAGAGATGCTGCCTTTCCCTCCTCCCTCTAAATAACCCCCCTTCACCCCACCCACCCCAAAAAAAAAGTATTACTAACCTAACCTTACCAATAAGCTCCTTCCGAGACCTAAGGGCGGGAAAGGACTAGAATGGTATTTATGGTTAAGATTTGTTTTGTTGACACTATTTTCAGATAAAACTATATTATTCTGATAGATTTTTGTGTTTTGAAAAAATCTGACCTTTGTTTTTCTTGTCAATCACTTGATTACTTTTATTGCCGTTTCTTTAGTAGTTAATATTACCATAACCAGTAGCTTTGGTGCATCATAATTATAGTGTTTGCCTGTATGTTTTAGTTTTTGTGCGATTAATTTTTGAAAATCTGGTACGTGAGGTTAGGCCTTGACTGGAAAAGGGGGCTGGTCGTCCCTATCTGGAAAGGGAACTATATTGAGGTTAATTAAGTGATTAATTTTTTGAGGGGGTCTCGCTAGAATTAGCTCTCTAGATTAGATCTCGCTTATTTGAGAGGTTATGTATCGCTATGTAGTATGTATAGCATATGTTATGTATATCTGAAAACGAAGACCTAATTCGTGATCACCATTAGCAAAAGCCACAATGAACCAAGTTTCATCCATATATGGTGATTTATTTTTTTTGCTAAAATTCTGAAGGCTAGGTAGGCAGGGTGTAGGGATTTGTGGAGGTAGAATCGTTTTTGTATGCATTTACCCTTACCCTTCTTTATTTCTTCTTTATTCCTTACCTTGTTTTCTGAATGCCCGCCCACAAAACACTTCACACCAGATCAGTACCGAACTTGTGTTGTTTGAATTTTGCAAGATTACCAAATGTTCTGCTAGTAATAACTAGGCCTGCATCATATGTCGCACAATATATCACAATAATCTGTTACCGGGAATTGTGATCTTTGTGTTTTATGGGTTTAATAACCATAGCCATGTTTTATTTCTGACTTAAACTGAAACACCCTTTTCTTTTTCAGGTAAGCTGCCCGTGTCTGTGGTAGTGGATGCCGATCCTCCCATTGACAAAACCGCACCCTCTCTTGATGAAGTCAGAGAGGCTGTAGCAAAGTTGAGGGGTGGGAAGGCAGCTGGTGTTTGTAATATCAGTGCGGAGCTCCTCAAAGCTGGGGGTGAGGCCATGATCCGCGGGTTGCATGTTGTCCTGACTGCCGTGTGGCAATCAGGTATCATTCCTCCAAACTGGAAAAGGGGGCTGGTCGTCCCTATCTGGAAAGGGAAAGGGGACCGTCAGGACTGCAACAATTACCGCGGTATTACACTGCTCAGCGTACCAGGCAAGGTGCTTGCCCATCTATTGCTGACACTGATCCGCAGTCATCTGCTGAAGCATCAGAGACCTCAGCAGTCTGGGTTCACACCTGGTAAGTCAACAACGGACCGTATCCTAGCGCTTCGTGTCCTGGTGGAACGCCGACGTGAGTTTCGACAGGGGATGCTTGCAGCCTATGTTGATCTCAAGAAGGCGTTTGACTCGGTGCATCGTGAGTCACTCTGGGATCTTCTGCGACTTTGCGGGATTCCTGCAAGGACTATTGATTGATAACTGGTTTGTACTCTGGGACTGAGAGTGCAGTGAAGTGTGGGGGAGGTAGTATATCCAGCTTCTTTCCTGTAAATACAGGATTGAGGCAAGGGTGCGTCCTTGCCCCATCACTTTTCAACACTTGTATGGACTGGGTATTTGGCAAAGTTGTAGATCAAAGTGATTGTGGAGCATCCCTCGGCAACACCAAGATCACTGATCTTGTTTTTGCCGATGATGCAGTAATCTTTGCTGAGTCGCTGGAGGTCCTGGTGATGGCGCTCGAGGCGCTGCACGAGGAGGCAAAGCCTTTGTGACTTGAGGTCTCCTGGCTTAAGACCAAGGTCCAGGTGTTTGGAGGCTTACTAGGGAGTGGCGCCGTAGGGTGGGCAAGGCGACGCGCCCTTGGCGTATGCCCCAAATGATTGATTGATTGCATGTAACTGACTGCCATGGGAAAAATTTGGATGTCAAACAACAATGTGCTAACTGTGGTGGTTTCCACAACGTTTTCTACAGAGGTTGTCCTATCTACCACTTCGAATCAGAAGTGACATTCATCAGTTTTCATCTGATAGAACATCTGATAGAACCATCCTGCTGTAACATTCCGTTCTTTCCCCTTCCCTCATCGTTTCACTTTTATTCTTTAACCTTCCCCTTTATATGCTTTGCCATAGTGCCATATGACCTCTGGTGTCTGGCACATTCACCTTTTTAGGCATTAAATCAATCAATCAAACAAACAATGTCCACTGTTTTTCTACAACATGAAATTCACTGTATTATCAATTTTGCAAGAAAATAAAGTATATTGTTGAGTAAGTATGTTATTGAATACCTACTCATGATTGGCACCATTGACTGGCAGGTTACCATTTGTGGCTCTGTATGTCAGGAAGGCAACCTCCAATGCCCAAGGGTTAAGACACACGCCCGGAAATCCTGGGTGCACTGTGATGCACTTAAAGTTAGCATTGGGGATGTTGGAGTCCTTCAGCTTTGCTTTGACAATATTCGTGGTTTGGCAACATACACATTCCCTAGCTGTTGGCATTAGCTGGCAATTTCCACACCGGCACCTGAAAGATATAGTGCTCGATAAACTCAGTGGAAATATACAAACATTTTTGAAGCAGATCCATAAACGAACTGAAACTTCTATAACAATGATAAATATACAAAAATGTGTCTCTAACTTGTAATATTGTTATCATTATGATGTTATATGTGGCAGAACAAGGGTTGTATGAAGGGGAGGGAACCTTAGTTTTCATATATATATATATATATATATATATATATATATATATATATATATATATATATATATATATATATATATATATATATATATATATATATATATTAACATAAGTGTTGATTAAATGTCTGTCATGTTGCCTACATTTTTGTTACCAATTTATCTAGTTATAGTGTGTATAGTGTACACTGTACACTGCACACTATAGTATAGTACAGTGTGCCCTCAGTCCCTCAGGCCCTCTCACTGGTTATATGGAAATGTGGGTGCAGAAGTTTGCATTGTAAATATCGAATAAATTAACATTATTTTTAAATTGATTAAGGCTTGTATTCATTCACAATTTAGACCTATTGCATCTCCGCTCAGGCATAATCAGTGGCATAACTACGAAAATTCGGTGACCCCCCCCCAAACTGGCCATGGCTGCCGTATTCTGTATATGTTCTAATACCCACCACTGATCGGATCTTAGAATATGTCCTTAGACCTTCTATGTGGCATCAGAATGTCCCTTAGCTCCGCTTGCCTAGTGCCCTCACATTTACAGATACCTAGCTACGCCACTGGGCCAGACTGGCAGACTTGGTTAGACACACCAATGCAGACTGTCTAAGTCTGTCTTGTATGGCAGTCTGCATCACAAATCTGTCATCACTCCCTGGCTGTCACACTTTCTGCCTTCCCGCCCGCATATTTTCCAACTCTATGCTATAGTTAATGCTAGTATGTGGTTTCCGAGTAATGACGTTTGACTGTAACGCTCCAAAAACTAACCATAGGATTTTCTCGAAAGTACCTTCATTGTGATTCCCACACACAAATTTACCAATTTACCTTACTTACCAATCCGTGTTTTGGAGAAGTGCCAGGTCCTCCTGCTGAACCTGAGGCTCTGCTAACACCTGTTCATCCACCTCGTACTCTGGCTCAAACATATAGGGCTGGGATCCCCTGACTATCTGAGGTTCGTTTTCCTCATATACGCGACCAGCGTCATTTAGTTCGGTCTCAGATTGAGCTTCGTACTCTAATTCTGTCACAGTGACAGATAACTGTCTGACACTGAAAGTACAATCGCTCATCATAACATTTGCCGACAGGTGTTACAGATGTTTACATTGGAGCTCTATCCCTATTCTGACGTCATCAATAACAGTCGTAGCCCTGTTGGAGGGAAGATTTTTTTTTTCGCGCGCTTTTTAAAAAAGTCGTATTTTTACGGAAATAAGGCCTGGAAATCAATTATTTTTGGTGGATTAGGTGTTTTGAATGTGCATTCAACATAATTAGGCAAAAAAAAAATGGGTCTGGACGACTACTTTAAGTGTCGCTTTAACTTGGCTGGGGCCATAGCTGTGTTAGCGAGCTTTTTCCCACAAACAATGCACAAAGGAAGTGGACAGTTTTCTTCTCCAGTCCATGTAAAGCCAATGGCCAGATAACTGTCATTGTAAAGGCGATTTTTTTTAACATTACTCACTTTTCCTTTACTCGTGCTTGGCTGTGGTATTTGTGATTCTTCGTCACTGTCCTCCTCTCCACTGACCATGCTTTCTTTTCAAATATTTGAACATGCTTCAGTCTTTAAAATCCGTATCAAACTAATATTAACTGGTGAGATTAATTAACACAACGTTTCACTCGGTTGCGCTGCTCAAAACTGACTGAAGGAAGATGTGTGAACGGCTGGGCTGGGTCTCGTGACACGTATGATACTCGTACGGGGCTGCGTCACCCTCCTACCCAACCCCTGTGTCGCCAAACTTGCGGAGTAGGAATGAAGGGCGTATCCCGCACCGGCAATAACACAATTTTTTTCTTAATTCTATGCATATCATTTGCTCTCATTACTATATACATTGTACTGACTGACACGTACGAGTATGTTGGTGTCTGGACAGTGTTTGTGACGTGTTGTTGAGTAGAAATTATGAATTATGAATTAAGATCACTGTCATTTTGTAATAGCACATAATTATTTTACGGTTTCTCGCGGAACCCCTGGTGATGGTCGGCGGAACCCCAGGGTTCCGCGGAACCCCGGTTGGGAATCACTGGTCTAGTGTGTACAGTATCATATAGAAATAACATTTGATTAATCGCGAGCAAAGATGACGAGATAGCAGATCGACAGGGTCATATTTTGAATTCCCTTATTTCAATAATTTCCAACATATTATCAACATATATCAATACCCAATGGGACACCTAATTAAGAATATATGTAGAGGATGGAGTTAACATGGATAATACCAATTAGAATAGAATATTATTTGAAATTATTTTGCAGTCATATCATTTCACTAAACTGCAAACGTACGATAGCCAATACAAAGGGTTATTAATCCACAAAAGGCCTAAAGTCTCACCCTTACCCAGTCGATAACATAATGAGAACTTATAGTTAGCATGTTTTCGCTCCTACATTATAACGAAATATACTGCAGCTATATGAATACTATAGATATAATTGCAGTACGGCACGTTTTTTTTAGGAATTCCTCGTCCGCGCTGGCAGAGTGAGGAGTGTCAATGAGTGAAATCAGTTAGTGGGAAAACGCACAAGTGGGTGGATGTTATGTGGCTCGCCGCATCCTATATCCCTCTACATGGCTGTTCAGTGTTCCACGTACACCACCATGTAAATCCAATAACGAAAATGTTTTTGCTATTATGAAATAAACAATGCCCGTAGCAATTTATGATCTCCTTTTCATCTTATTACTGGATGACGACAGGGGTATTTCTGGTTAAATTTTATAAGCATATTGCATATAGGTTACATGTCAATTGGTACTGAAGCGATTGGTACTGAGGTCAAATAATCCCCAAGCCTTTTCGTCCCCAAGTCATATGGGAAACCAAATCATATGGGACCTAAGACACATGGGGGAAAAAGTGAGTCTGATAAGCCGTAAAATACGGTAAAACACCTCGCACCGGAATAAATAAATATTTTTTCAGTGTTTTCAATACCCGATTTTCGCAATCGTCGAGTTTAGCGCTGTCTTCGGAAGAAAGCAGGCGCGAAACTCGGGAAGGTACTGTATATATATATATATATATATATATATATATATATATATATATATATATATATATATATATATATATATATATATATATATATATATAATATATATATATATATAATATATATATATATATATATATATATATATATATATATAATATATATATATATATATATATATATATATATATATATATATATATATATATATAATATATATATTAGAGGCCCCATTCGGGCCTCACCCCCAGCTTTGAAGAGCTCTGCACTGATATTACAAACACCAGCTGCCTTTCCACCCCTCAACTTTGCTACAGCCTCTCTGACTTCGTCAAGAGAGGGTGCGGTTTCGTCAATGGGAGGATCGGCATCCACTGCCTGTAACCCAGGGGTGTGAAGCTGCTCAGTTGGAGGGTCCACCGTGAACAACTGCCCAAAGTACTCAGCCCAACGAGCCATCTGCCCATCCATGTCCGACACGAGGCGCCCATCTGCTGTTCGAATAGCACTCGCCCGAGATGGAGACTTGGAACGGAGCTTCTTCAGGGCTCGGTAGGCGGGTCGGAGGTCATTAGCGTTCAAATGACCCTCGACATCCTCAGCGAGACTCCTGACATACCTCTCCTTGTCTATCCCCAGGAGGGTTCTAGTCCGGCGTGACAGAGCCCTGTGCTGGTCCTGGTTCCCAGCCAGCCTGGCAGCGCGACTCTCCTAGATTTTCTCCAGCGTCTCCGTCGAGACAAAACCACGCCTTGACCTCGGGCGCTCCCCAATACACTCCTTGGCAGCCTGTAGAGTTTCACGTTTGAAGGTATCCCACGGTTCTAAAGGGTCCCCGAGGGCACCGAGCACATCAAACCGATTTGAGACTGCCACCGCATACTCATGAGCACATGTCAAGTCCTTCAGTTTCTCAAGATGAAACACAGTATGGTTACCTCTTGAGATTCTTCTGGACTTGACATGAAGCTTAAGTGTAGCAACAACAAGTCTGTGATCTGTTCCAAAGAACTCAGCACTCCGGTAAACCCTGCAGTTCTGGAGGATCCTCCAACGAGTACTAACGAGGACGTATTCGATCTCCTTAGCTACCCCTCCGGCATTACTATACCATGTCCAGCGGTGCAGCTCTGGTCTCTGATACCAAGAACCTGCAATTCTCAACCTTCTGGACCTTGCAAAGTTCAGTAGCAGAGAACTGTTGGTGTTTCTGGTACCAGAGCCATGGGGACCAACACATAACTCGTAGCCATCTCTCACAGTGCCAGTAGCCCAAGCATTGAAGTCGCCCAAGACAATGAGTGTGTCCCGAGGAGGACACTGCTCTAAAACAGAGTCGAGTTTGGCGTAGAACATCTCCTTCTCTTCAGTTTTACGCACCTTGGTAGGAGCGTACACTGCAACAAGAGACATGAAACCCAGAGTGTGTTTCATCCTCACCCGCATTATACGCTCATCAACCGGAGTAACCTCAACAACTGACGGCTGCAGTTTGTTGGAGATGCCTATAGCTACTCCCCGTACCCGGTGACCATTGCTCATGCCGGACCAGTAGTAGGTGTAACCCCCACTGCTAGTCTCGCCACTGCCAGGCCTCCTCGTCTCAGAGAGTCCCACTATATCCACCCTCAGAATACTGAGCTCACCCGATAGGAGAAGTAGTCGATGATCGTCTGAGAGGCTCAGAACGTTCCACGAACCCACACGAAGAACCCTCCGCAGGTTGATCCCAGGAGTGATTCGACGGGCAGGCGCCGCCTCTGCACCGCCCCGGCCACCCCTATAAGAAAAAGTTGGGCTAGGGGGCCCTACCACTCGATTTAGAGTGCAGGATTCCCGAGGGCTTTGCCCCGCACTCGTCTTAGGCAGACCCCTCCCCTGCGTCGGCATTGGAGGGGTCTGCATGGTCGGGCCCCCCGGCAAAACCGGATCGGGGGCGCTATTACCGCGCCCTCAGCCTCTACCTCTTAATATTTTTGTGGCTCGTTTAGGTTTTTACAGGGAGGGGTTGCAAGCCACCCCCGAACCAATCTATGTCAGGGATTGGCCTTACTGCTCACCGTGGTCAGGGACGCAGAACCCCCCTGTAGGGATTAACCCCAGGCTGCCCAATATTTCACCCACAGCTGGGTATATATATATATATATATATATATATATATTATATATATATATATTTATTATATATATATATATATATATATATATATATATATATATATATATATATATATATATATATATATATAAATTATATATATACATATATCTATATATCTATATATAATTATATATATATATATATAATATACATATATAGAATATATATATATATATATATATATATATATATATAATATAATATATATATATATTTATTTATTTATATATTTTTGTTTTTAGTTCATCGAATTCTTGTCTCATTTTTGGGTTGGGACTGGAGATGATCCTTCCCCATCTTGCTCGGTCCAATGTCAATCCTTCTGTAAAGGCATATGTATGGGTGTGATAGGTATGGGCGTGCCACATTGTATTGCCGGCCCCAGTTGCATTATTGCTGGGTCAGCAGTATAAAGAAACCGGCAGGTTTGGAGAGAGGTCACTTAGCTTATTTCCATCTCTTATAAATAGATGGTAACATGATAAATATTTATATAGAGTAGTTATATTATCAGTATATTCTATGGCATTACTTGCTACTTGCTAAATGTTGAGTAATGGAGCAGATGTATATGTGTGATAGATAAACAGAGTAGTTGTCACCTGCATGACAGGGAGCGGAGGCTTACCGCCGGCGACTACATACAGGAGAGCGGCGATAGCCTTTGCCAGGGTAAGACGGAGATTGTGACAGGGACTCCTGTACATTTCGTCAAGTATTGTAGATTTACATGATTATACTACCTCAACTACCCTGACGTTTCTCTACATCCTCACGAAACTACAGATAACTTTCCAGCGTATACAGTGATTGAAGCGTGTGTTACTGGACATTACTCATCTCCGGTTTTTATGGTGAGTACCTATGTGAGTAGAATTACTCGCGAAAAGGAAAAAAAAAGAACACTTCTTCTCTAATTTAACACTTCCATATACTTCTGCACTGTTCCTTTCCATGTTCATCATGATCCTCCTGTTGGCTTCCTTGGTATCTCCACTTATCCATTATCGTCAGCACTCCTAGCAAACACATCCGCGTTGTTACCACGTTGTCACCATGTTGTGTTATCGTTATAGTAACGTTGGAATGGAAAATGAAGCAATGCAGCAATGAAACAATGAAGCAATGAAGTCAGTTACAAGATCTGGGCAAAGAAGTTAATTGTAAGTTGGTTTTCTATTTGTCTATCTTTTATTCAAGAACCTAACTCCATAAACCTTTAAAAAATTGTATCCTTTTTAATGAAACTTTAGTGAAGGAAATAATATTATAGTCTGTTTTTTTAATTTTTTTTATAAGGTGCATCGATTCGGCTACAAGAACTCAAATGAAATTATAATACCATGACCTTAGACAAAAGTTATCGCCTCAGAAAAATATGAGCACCGCGGCATTGTTATTGGTTAGTTGGTGCATTATCACCTACAACACAACTCTGCGCGGCCACCCAACACTGAGTTACACACTAGGTTAAGCAACATGATTGCCAGGTCCTGGAGGGTGACTGTGCCTGCGTGGTTACTGTCGTCGCACCTAAAAAACAAACTATTGTACACAGGATGATGGGTCAGGCCGCGATGGTAAAGTTGCTCACATTCACTGTTCTCCACCAGGCTTAGTGGCACAATCGTGTCCCACCACCAAACTCCACCGTCCTTCCCATCTGGTATCAAGTGGTCTCGAGGCCGCGGTCCGTGGCGGCCCAACCATGGGGCCACCATCCCTGCAGCGGGCTCCAACGAGACAGTGAATGTACCAGGTGGTAGAGACTGATGTTGGTGCTTTGAGTGCCGCCGTAAGTGATGTAGTCTTGCAGTAGGGATGATGAACCGTGCATTGGAGTTCACCCAAAGTTTTGTTGTTGTTTATGATACTTTGTGACCTACTTATTCAGAATCTTGGTCATGCCACTCAGGCAGGCTTAGGGAATTTAAAATATTCAAAATTTTTCTGCCGAAAACTTGAAAAAACACAAAATAATCAAAACTTCATTATTTATTTTCTTAAAAACATACTTTTTAGATCTATTTATAGATTTTGGCACCAAAGGAATATTATGGTATATGTCCCAAAGGCATACGATGCTTGCAAATACAAGATGGCTGCCAAAATGGCCGTCACATATATGAAAAACACTAAAATTGCTTAAAATAAAAAAGTGACATTGATGAAATGAGAAATGAACAGGGAGCGAGACAAGCAATGATCCACAAAGAAGAGATGCCTGGCCGGATTGCATCGGATGCAAAGGACAGAGAGAATATCCGACATAAACTTGAAATGTGCATTAATCCTTTCAGCAGTGAAGACCATCCAGAAGGCATTGTAAACATTGTGACTGGAAGAATTGCTCCAGATGCTGTTAATGTCGATAACTCTGTGGCTTTGGGAAAGGAACAGATGAAACAGTTTGAAGCAGGCTGGTCAGAATGTTTCCATGAACATTTGTCAAACAAGGTGGTTACCATGTCCATCAACAAGAAACGTATCAAACTAGGATCAGCAGATTGTTTTGAAACTAACCTCATCTACTCGAGAATCATGGGATTGATGAGCTCAAGGGACATTGATCTCAAAGAACTCTTTTCTCACGAGCTAGCACCAGTGCCAACATCGATGTTCGAAGATAATGGAGACATGAGGATAACAAAAAATCAGAATCCAGCCTGAAGCAGAAGCTGCGATTAGAGCAATCATCACGAATCCTGCCAGCTCCTGAGACAACTGTTATTGATGGTTGTGCACTACTGTGGATAATTCGGTGGCCAAAACATGGTACCATACAAAACTTTGTGAATATGTATTGTAGTACATATTCCTAAAGCTAGAGCACAGTAATGTCAACATCATATTTGACCGCTACTACGAGTACAGCACAAAAACCTCGACTAGAGCATCACGTGTAGTGCAGTAAGCTAGGACACGTCATAAGCTTACCCCTTCCACTGCACTGCCAGCTCAAAGCATTGCTCTGACGGTAACAGAAAACAAAAAGCAGATCATCAGTACAATCTGTGAGCAACTGCAGGAGAAAAGGGAAACCCATAAAGCAACAGCAAAACATAATCTACTCATTACTGGACCCTCTTCAATACCAGTGGAAATCTTCAAAGGGGTTACCATAGAGAGAAAAGACCTTGAGACGACCCACGAGTAGGCAGATGTTATCATTCCTCGACAAGTAGTAGATGCTGCCACTCAAGGCTCAAAGTGCATCAAGGTCATCTGTGATGACACAGATGTGTTCATCTTGTTGATTCACTACTATCAAATATGCACATTGACCTGCACTCTTCTGATGGAAAGTACTACCGAGACGCGGACTGTAATTGACATTGGAGCAACCACAAAGCAGCATGCAGATATAGCATGTCAGCTCCTTTCAGCTCACGCTCTTACAGGATGTGATACGGTTGCCTTCATGTGGGGAATAGGAAAAGCAAAAGCAGTTAAAGTGCTTTCATCAGGCTGCAAACTTCTGAAAATTGGTAACCCTGACATGGCAATGGATGAAGTAGTGCAGGAGGCCACACCCTTTGTTGCAAGATGCTATGGATGTGCGAGTAGTGAAAATATGTCTTCAACCAGATATGAGGTGTGGATAGGCAAGACATCAAAGAGGAAAGTGACTAGCATACCAAAGCTGAAATCCCTCCCCCCAACATCCGAAGCGTTTGAGCAAAATGTGAGCGGGCACACTACTAAGTGTGCATCTGGAAGGCAGCATTAGAAAAAAACCCTCCTGACCTACTACCAACAGATTTTGGCTGGGAAAAAGATGAAGCTACGAAATCAATGCTACCAATTACTGTGCCTGAAGGAGTTGCTCTTGCACCTCCGGATGTTCTCAAAGTGATCAGGTGTGGTTGTGCGATTGACCAGCCATGTGCAAATGCTAGGTGCATGTGGAACTGCTCAAATGTCATGCACCATCTTCTGTGGGTGTCACGGAATGGAAGAGTGCTGTAACATATGGACAAAAAAGGTCAGCACTCCTGAAGAAGATGGGGACAGTGATGCGGATGACGTCGACCTGAGTGATGACTGAACTATTTCTAGTGCGTGAAATCACATGTATAAAGTACTAGTCCTACATCCAATTGGTGAGAGACATATCCAATCATATTCCTTAGGTAGCATAACTTACAATTAGACCCAAAAAGTACATTTCTAAGTGAAATAAGAATAAAATAATGGTTATTTTAGTGTTTTTCATATTTGTGACTGCCATTTTGGTAGCCATCTTGTATGTGCATGCATCGTATGCCTTTAGGACTTATACCACCATATTCCTTTGGTGCCAAAACCTATAAATAGATATAAAAAGTATGTTTTTAAGTTAATAAATAATGAAGTTTTGATTATTTTGTGTCTTTTCAAGTTTTCGGCTGAATTTTTTTTAATATTTCAAATTCCCCAAGCCTGCCTGAGTGGCATGACCAATATTCTGAATAAGTATCTCGCAAAGTATCATAAACAACAACAAAACTTTGGGTGGACTCCAATGTACGTCATACCCTAAATCACCATTTGGCTGCAGGACTAATGGAGCAACACAGCCTCGCTCCAGTCAAAGATATGGTCTCCGAAAGGCACCCTGAAAAATTGTCGTATACCGGGATCGGCGCTGATCTTGTACCTAGTCTGTGACGTTACAATAACGCGGGTTTTCTGGCTGCATCGTCCACGACGAGTAGCCTGCATTGAGGGTAGACTTATAGAAAAGTTTAATTTTAATCGTTTATATGAAATTCTCACTGATAAAATACTCTCAAAATGTTTCACATTATTTGGCTGAAGGTTGCTTATTTATGCAATATCCTTTGGATCAACTGTTATTTAATTTAACCCCAAATAGTCAGCGCTCGCGAATACCGAATGAATGACAAAACATTTATATTGGCAATACATCATGAGGAATGTGACACGCAGCAAGAGGATGGCTTAAAAAAAGATCTGGCTAAATCAGTACACGAGTAGAGCACCCTTGCTTCGATAATTATTTTGAAGATGAGACCTTCCTTCATTTTTATTGCTACAATATTATTTCCAGAAACTTTTCATCAAAGTCCTTGCCAGGCAGTCATCCACTACCTCCCTAAACTGTCTTGTTCTGCTGCTCCTCCCACCATTTGTGTGTTCTGCAAAACATTATTACAGCCTTGCTGTACTGGAGATTCTCAGAGAGCAGTGATTGCATTGGACCAAACCTTGCAGCTCGACTGCGTCAGTAATCGTTTACTTGTCCTGTTGTCATTTACTGTGTATCAAACTCTAATCATCACATCCATAGACGGTGAACAGCCAATGCAGAGTTTACTAAGAGACATCTTCACGAGCGCAAGAAAGACTATAGAGAGCGAGAGAGAAAGAAAACAAAAAAGACTCAAAAGTTTCAAGGATTTTTCTTTTAAATATTTCCATGCTGAAATACACGTAGAACCTAAAACTACTGAAATCATATACTAGAATATAAAAGGTATTGTAGGTGGATGAGGGACGGGCGGTTAAGAAGAGTATGAGTGTATGGATAACATACCCAGCACCAGCAAGCGTGGCACCACCTCCTGTCCCTTGGCCCACTGCGTCAGCTGCCGCAGTTCCGAGGTGTTCCGTATGTTCTGCGACATGAAATCCCTAAACCTGCGCCGTCAACATAACAATGAACATTAAATCAAAATTAATAAAATGTACTTCTAGTAATACATGAAAAAAAAGGCTACCACAAAAAACTCGTTAGGTAGAAGATGAGTGATTCATTGTGAACTTGATTCATATGACAACTAGCACTGTGCAAAAAAACCCACTAAGGTGGATGGCAATTTTCTTTTTTACCCTAGTTAGTAAAAATCGTAGCGCCCCCCCCCTCTCTCTCTCTCTCTCTCTCCTTCTCTCTTCTCTCTCCTCTCTCTCTCTCTTCTCTCTCTCCTCTCTCTTATCTCTCTCATCTCTTTCTCTCATTCTCTCTCTCTCCTCTCTCTCTCTCTCACACACACACACACAAACACGTTATATTGGAAATTTTAGTATATTCGTAAATGCATGGAATTTTTTTTCATCAAGATGAGAGAGAGAGGAGAGAGAGAGAGAGAGAGAGAGAGAGAGAGAGAGAGAGAGAGAGAGAGAGAGAGAGAGAGAGAGAGAGAGAGAGAGAGAGAGAGAGAGAGAGAGAGAGAGAGAGATTGATGATTGATTTTAGTTTTAAGGCGGCAACTGCGGGGGTTATTGACGCCTGCCTACAGAAGGTACATGTAAAGTAAACTAAAAAAAACAAATTTTTTTACAGATAGAGAATAAAAATATTTAAAATAACGAAATACATAAAAAAATATTTAAAAGTCATTAAAACAAAATAAGTTATATTAAAAACATCATAACTTTTTGAGAGGCAGCCTTCTCAATAAATGTTGGACTTTCGTGTCCCCGGAGAGAAACAACACCTCTCTCCCAATGCCAGGGAGATACGGTAGCACGTCCGACCCGCGATACCACAGGGACAAAAATTGCACGGACGTAGGTCCCCAAGACTGGACACTCGACCAAGCAAGTGCGCAACATTAAGGGGACCAAACAATCATCACAGTAAGGGAGGGTGGGCCCCCTCCATGAGGAACCCCATGAGTAATTATAGAGTTGTGACCATACGCAATCGTGCCAAGGCAGTCTCCCATCTCCGGGAGAGACCGCAGTAGCTCCAGTCCTCGATACTTGGGCGGATGGTGCGCAGTTTTAATTTTGCCCTATAGTAATCCAAGACTTTCCTGCCAACTTTTGTGACTGATCTATGGATTGCCGAGGCGTCAGGTCCGTTAGCCGCACTTCTGCTGCAAAATGTGATAGGAAGCTGGTCTTCATAAAAACTGCAGCTTTTTGCAAAGGCATCATCTTCCTCATTACCGGCACACCTACATGATGCGGTACCCACAAAGCTTACCGTCCCGGGCCTCGCCTCTTGAGCAGAATCAACCATTCCAGGATGGCATTGACCAGCGGATGGGGAGAATTAAAATTACATATGATTGAAGAGCACTACAGAATCACTAAAAATTGTAAAGAAACACTCCGGAAGGGTAAAATAATCATGAGAGCATATAAATGCAACTTTATTTCAGCCGTAAACACAGATGAACCACTTGGAAGGCTGCGCCTTTTGTTTAAACGATGGAATAAGACACCGACCACTCTTCGTCTGATTGGACCATCAGTAAAGACAGGGACCGAACTCTATGTGTGCAAAAGTGGTCTAAAAACTGGCACGCTCAAGCCCTGAGGAGGTAAGACCCTTTTGAGAGCGAAGCTTTTGCAAAGGACACTGAGTGTCTGGGAAGAAGCCCATGGCCGACTGTCGTAGGCCTATGCGGGCAGATCCGTAAAGCAGGAAGGTAGCGTCTCCATAATAGCTGTTCAATCGTAACCCAAGGGGCTTTGGGCAATGCTTCTTCGCCATGGTAAAGTTGCGATCCCTGATCACAAACCAGCACTGCAAGCCTTTTGAGTCAGGAGGCGTTGGAGGCGATACCACATCTTAACAGGAGGGACTGGCGTTGAAGATCCAATGGTAGGAACACCACATGTCCCCAATAGACTTGGGGGATGGGAGATGACCTGAACGCCCCGGTTGCAGACGGACACCAGCATGATGTACCGAATCCAGCATCCGCATTCGAGTGGGTGTGGCAGAGGAGTACACTTCACATCCATATTCAAGCTTCGAAGGATAATGAGTGCGGTGACGATAGAGGAGTGTAGCGCGATCAGCCCCCAGCTGGTGTGCGAGAGGACTTTCAGTAGATCCATGGTCCGGACGAAGTCATTCTTGGAGCGCACGAAGGTGAGGTAACCCAGTTCTTTGTAGGGAAGACACCACGAGAAAACTCAGCTGTCTTTCTTCGCAAGCCGATTAGTATTCTGGGGGTGAGTCGTGCGTTTGTGAAAAACCGTAGCGCTACTTGCTTTGGGAGGGGGGGGGGGGGGGGGGGGGGTGGGAAAGGACGGAAAGGAAGGGGGGGAGAGGGGGAGAGGTTGGGATGTTGAGCAGCAGGGCTTTGAAGTAGTAGCGCGCTCGAGAAGTGAGGACTAGGAGAAGAGGGAGGGAGAAGTAGGAGATGGAGAGAGCGCCGCGCGGAGGGGCAGTGGCAAGTTGAGGAGAGAATTGCTTTGCTTAGAGGGGGAGGGGAGGGGGGGGGGAAAAGGTTCAGGAGAGAAGCGCGGCGGAACAGGAGCGAAGGGAGGAAGGGAAGGGGCGGAAGAAGGGAGGAGAGAGAGGAAAGAGAGCGGAGGGGAAGGGAGGGGGGTGGGGGGCGGAGAGGAGGAAAGGGGAGGCAGGGGGAGGGAAGAGAGGAGGGAGAGGAAGACGAGAGAAAAGGCGAGAGGGGAGGAGGGGGAGAGAGGGGAGGGAGGGAAGGGAAGAAAGGAGAGAAGGAGGAGGGGGGAAAGAATGAGGGAGGGGGCAGAGAAGGGATGACGAAGGTGGAGGGAAAAGGAGAGGAGTTGGAACTGGTACAGACTTTTTGTCGTTCTTATTAATATTTTTTGCTCGTCATGAAGTCTTCTGATCAAACCTTCGGGGCATTGATTGCATGCTTGCGAACGCCAGCTTTGTTTTAGCGACTGGCGCGTTGCTCTCGTTGGTGGCGCCCACGCGTCTGGCCCACGCAAACACGCTGGTCCAGCCTCTGTAGCTGAGCTTGTCTCCATCTTTGCTTTAGAAGCCGTTATTGGGAAGTCTGTCTGTGCGACTACTTCCACGGTATTAGTGATAATTTCACACTGTATTCCAATGTCCTTCATCATCTTTTCTTCAAACACGCGAAAGATTGGAAACATACTTCTCATCGTTTTTCATCTTCTTGTTTGCGTTTTAATCCTTTCGCTTTGGCCTCGCTTTGCAATGCTTGCAGCGTAGGGAACCCGGCTCTCGTTTTGGCGACTGTAGAGTTTCTCCGTGGGTGCGCAGACCGTCGGCCCACTCCACACGTGGCCCGTTCCCTGAATTGGGGGGATAAGTGTACGGCAGTGGGTGCCGTATCAGTTTGTTTCACACATTGCCTTGTAGTCATCTTTGTAGGAGTCACTCTCTTCATTATGTTGCTGCTCCTTCATAGGCGGCAGACGCTTTCCTGCCGATGACAGGGCCTCGCTTTCAGGGGCGGCCGCGATATTAAAGATGATTTTACCAACATGTCCTTTTATGGCACGAGGCACGCGGAGAGGAACTTTTATCTTAACTCCAACCTGACCTTTGCCCTATCTCTCCCAAGTTATATCTTCCACTACTCTTGGTTTGGGGGGGGGTTGAGCCAATCACAACCTTCGTATACTTTGTGTTCAGCCAATCGTGCAAGGGGGCGTGGCTCCTTTGTGCATTTTTGACCATCTAATTATAAAAGCGAAAGTGTGGTTGTGTGTGTATGTCGTGTGTGTGTGTGTTTGTGTGTGTGTGGTAAGGTTCCGCCCCCCCTTGGCGGAATCCCATCATATACCCATTTATTGGAACATGCTGACCAGGGGACGGTTGAAGCCCACTCTATTAGATTATCCGAACACTTTTTTTTTTTTTTTTTTAGTAACCTATAGCTATTAGCGAAATTGTGAAAAAAAGTGGTGCGAGAATTGAGGAACTTGAGGTAGGGTAATGGGTATTGGGTGAGTGAATGGGTGGGGTGATGGTAATGGGGTGTGGGGTGATGGGTGACGTGAATGGGTTGGGGTGATGGGGTGGGGGTGATGAGGAGGGATAGGTGGGGGGTGATGGGTATGGGTGAGTGAATGGGGTGTGTTTTGATGGGTAATGGGTGAGGGAATGTGTGGAGGGTGATGGGTATGGGTGATTGAAGGGTGGGGGTGATTGGTATGGGTGAGGGAATATGTTGGGGTGAGTGAATGGGTTGGGGTGATGTGAATGGGTTGGCGTTAATACATAATTTCTGCAACATCATTGTATGCTTTCAGGAAAGTTAGAAGGGGCTATCTGGAGAGTCTGTGTTTGGTGGGCCGAAGTCCCACCAAACACAGATGGTGGGCCCACCAATAGCCCTCCGCAGGAGTTAGCCAAAAAGTCCGCCCGGAGGGCGGCTTTGCGGCTAGTGATAAATAAAATTGACTAACAAGTAGTCTTGTTTCTTCTAATCATATTTCCTTCTCTCTCTCTCTCTCCCTCTCTCTCTCTGATGGAAATATGATTACGATAAACTCTACTCTCTCTCCTCATCTCTCTCTCTCTCTCTCGATCTCTCTTCTCTTCTCTCTCTCTCATCTCTCTCTCTCTCTCATCTCTCTCTTCTCTCTCTCCTCTCTCTCTTCTCTCCGTCTCTCTCTCTCTCTCTCTCTCTCTCTCTCTCTCCTCCTATCGTCTCTCTCTCCTCTCTCTCGAGAGAGAGAGAGAGCGAGAGAGAATAATAGTGTCTTGTGAGGGGTAATTCAGGCAAGGCTATCCTGGTGTGCACAAGGAACGCACCCAGAACAGAGTGAGCCCGCAGCGAATGAGAAGGGTGTCCTTGCAAGCAGGCACTAGCGATGAAAAAAGACATTCCTTCAACTAATGAAACAAGAATGAACCTGGCAAATATAGCTTATCACAATCCCTTGTATGACCTTAATCTTTCTCGAAAGTTTCGTTGATATTGGGATAGCAGTAGTAGTATCAGCAATAGTTGTAGTAGTAGTAGTAGTAGTAGTGGTTGTATTAGAAATAATAGCAGGTGTACATTAGTATTGGTATAAGTAATAGTTGGAGTAGTAGTATTAGTAGTTATAGGATAAAAAAAAGAAGTAGTAGCAGTATAAAAAAACAATAAAGATTCAGTTATTCGTTGTGATAGACTTAGCAGAAACATAATATTTTTCGCTGTAACCTTATATCTACTTTGAGAACGACATTATCATTACTGTAGTGTTTACCGTGTATACCAATGATAGAAAATAGATGTCTTTATAGGTATTTCTTGCTCATCATAACGGGCGCGTGTCAAGGGGATGAAGACAAAGTTCCAGTGGAATCCTTCTCACTACCGTAGATTAACATAAGTCGCCACCTGCAGTGATGTCGCCAGGCGCCATATATATACGAATTATAGCATTACTATACTGATTTTATGTGCGGACTGAAGATAATACACGTAGTTTTATATCATGACTGTATAATCTACACTGGTTTTCAAGTGTTGTTTTATGCTTCTGTAGGTGCGAGTAAGACGTTTCAATTTGTGCTACGCGGTTTTTTTTCCGGAGCGACGACGACAGCGGTACGACACCTCACTAAATAACACTAGATGGCGACTCTACTGTGATAGCCCCTTTGTAGATATTTTATTGTCATTTGTTTCATTTATTAGGACCCTTACTATGACACAGATTAAGACACAATGACACAAGACTCTCCAGATAGAGACTTCTAAACTTTCCTGAAATCATGATGTAGAAATGTAACTATTAAACTCCACCCACGTCTGTAACAGAAAAAAAAGTTGTCCTGGGCGACTTTACTGTTATCTACGTTAGAACCTTTATGTCCTCGATACAAGGCAGGAAAGGCACGTTTTTATCTTACATATAATTTTCTTTGATTAATATTTTTTTGTCGTCGTTGTTATCATTTAAGACTACTTACATTGGCAGTGAAAAGTACTAGATATATATAGTAATAAACTAATAGTAGTAATAAAAAATATATCATGAATAATGAGGATAATATTAGTAATGATAATGACAAGGATAAAGATACCATACATTCCCAAAGTGTCTTTGTCTTTCTGTCCTCCTTATCATACAAATATAAAAATGATACCTTGATCGTTGGGTTTCTTTTGTATCCTCTCTCTCTCTCTTCTCTCTCTCTCTCTCGTCTCTCCTCATCTCTCTCTCTCTCTCGGCTCTCTCTCTCTCTCTCGCTCTTGCTCTCTCTCTCTCTCTCTTCTCATCCTCTCTCCTCATCTCCTCTCCATCTCTCTCTCTCTCATCTCTCTCTGTCTCTCTCTCTCTCTCTTCTCTCATCTCTCATCGTTTGTTCAGAATTTAATTTCCCGTCGTTTATCAGGCTTAGTTACTACTCCAACCCTTTCAGTCATGTTATCATTATTACAAAAACATACCGGAGAGAGAGAGAGGAGGAAGATAGAGAGAGGAGAGAGAGAGAGAGAGAGAGAGAGAGAGAGAGTGAGAGAGAGAGAGAGAGATGAGAGAGAGAAAGAGAGAGAGAGAGCATGAGGAGAGAGAGAGAGAGAAGAGAGAGAGAGAAGAGAGAGAGAGAAGAGATAGAAGAGAGAGAGGAGAGGAGAGAGAGAGGAGAGAGAGAGAGGAGAGAGAGAGTGAATAGGAGAGAGAGAGAGAGAAGAGAGAGAGGAGAGAAGAGAGAGAGAGAGAGAAGAGAGAGGAGAGAGAGAGAGAAGAGAGAGAGAGAGAGCGGAGAGAGAGAGAGAGAGAGAGAGAGAGAGAGAGAGAGAGAGAGAGAGAGAGAGAGAGAGAGCCGATCGCGGATTAGATGTTATATCCATAGGAGAGTAATCTCTGAGGTTCTACTTCTGCTCCGAGAGTAGGTAGAGAGGGGGGTAGGTTCACTGATAAACAGCAGACAAAATAAAACAGTAGTCTCCTAGTGCCAGGTAACCGTGGCCCAGTCTGCATAATGCAAGCAACTATTTTAACTAATACAGAAATTTTGAATAATCCGGTGTTCCGAATACAGTTATAAAGGTAATAACATGGATCATAAATTAATGATAGAGACAAAAGATATCAACGTGAATGTATGTAACAATTTGTACATTACTTGTAAATGTTGTGTGTAGTGTGTGTGTATGTAAATGTGTGTGTATGTGCATAGACATTTCAGCCCTCACAGTCTGGCTAAGACGGCACTTCCACGATGCGAGTAAAAGGTTTCACTCTGTATCGCATTTTCCTTCATACGAATGTGCAGTGTTTTCCTTTAAAAAAAAATAGGCTTGCATAAACTTCTCCGG
Organism: Chionoecetes opilio; assembly: GCA_016584305.1. Taxonomy (NCBI): domain Eukaryota; kingdom Metazoa; phylum Arthropoda; class Malacostraca; order Decapoda; family Majidae; genus Chionoecetes; species Chionoecetes opilio. The sequence goes on along the minus strand of JACEEZ010003646.1, from coordinate 25,294 downwards.
TCTCCTTTTTTTTCCCGTCATAAGCACATAGGTTTTTGCTGCCGCGTGGCGGATGACTGCGTTCGCACACTTACGGATACCGATTTTCGGGTTAATTCGAAGACTGGGGCAGCGCTTGTCGTCTCGGTTCGATGGTGGCAGCCACAACGTCGGGGCCCACGCCACAACGCGCTGGGTCCCTTGCCCATCCGTGGAGGCTGAGGTTGTCTCGAGCTGCTTTGCGCAGGAGGTGCTGTGGCGAGGAAAGCTACCGTTTGTTTAGAACGTCCTTGTGTCTGTGTCGGTTGAACCACTGGTCCACGTTGTCATTGGGGATACTTGTTTCAACATTGTACCCCATAATTCTTATCATACATGCTAAAATTTCGTTCTTCAACCGCAATACTTGAATAGGGACCTTTTCGTGGCTTTTGTCATCTTCCTTTTGTCTTGAAACGCTTATAATTTTAGGGCCCTCGTGGGTACTGCTCGCTCTGAACTTACAGGATACGGCACTCTTTATTTCGGAACTGGTCGTTGTCGCGTTCGTTGAGGGGCGGCCATACTCGGGCCCACGCCACAACGCGCTTGCTGTCCAGCCCCATTTCGAGGGTTCTGAGTGGCTCAAAAAATCTTTTTTCAGAAACTGTGGATTTCTGAGAGCGGTGCCGTTGTGAAAAACGGGCCTACTTCAACGTATGCAGTAAAAATCTCATCACTGTATTGCAACGTCCTTTCGGTTCTTCAAAATTTAACCTTTAACACGTTGTGCATGTACAGACTTGAGCTCTCCTGAGTTTTAATTCTTCCTATTCGTCTTCGTGAAGTGTTTCATGTTTCTGGGTCCTGTGGAAGTGTCTAGAAGGCGTGCATTAGGGCCGCGCAGTTCCTGCACTGGCGCAGACCCGCTCGCGCTTACGATCCCCGAGGACTGCGTTTATTAAACGAGGGTGCGTTGTCCTCTCGAATTTGGCTGCCCAAGCGTCGTGCCCACGCCACACGCGCTGCCCGGCCTCGGGAGCTTACGTGGTTTCAACCATCAATACTAGAAAACCATTGTTGTGGATATCTGTTTTGAAACGGCCACTTCCAAGGGCTTCAGTAGAAATTTCACAACTGTATTGCAGCGTCCTTCGTTTTCAATGTTCTTTTAAACTCGTGTGTGCTTGTACAGACTTCTCGTGGGGTCTTCTTAATATTTTATCTTTTTTTTTTTCCGTTTTTGAAAATTTTCTGATCAACGCCTTCCGGTGCAATTGCTTGCATCTCGCGAACGCCAGCTTTGTTATCACAGTAGACTGGTGCGTTTGTCCTCCTCGTTGGTGGTGCCAAGCATCGGGCCCACGCCACACGCGATGGTCGCGTCCCCCCCCCTCGGGAGCTGAGGTTGTCTCAGTCATTGCTTGAGAAGCTGTTGTTTGAACGTCTGTCTGTGCGGCCACTTCCACGGTATTGGTGATAATTTCACATTGTACCCCAATATCCTTCATCATCTTTTCTTCAAACACGCCGACTTGAATAGAATTTTCGTGGCTTTTCATCTTCCTTTTGGTCTTGAAAAGCTTATAATTTACGGCCTCGTGGGGTACTGCTCGCAACTTAAGGATACGGACTCTATTTTCGGAGACTGTTCGTTGTCTCTCGTTGGAGGCGGCCACGCGTCGGGCCCACGCCACTCGCGCTGGTCCAGCCTTGGGAGCTGACGTGGCGTCAAATATCTTTTCAGAAACCGTGATTGGAGCGTCGGTTTGAACGGTCCACCTTCCATGGTATCAGATCAAAAATCCTCACCCACTGTATTGCAACGTCCGTCTTGATAATTTCCTTTAACACGTGTGCATGTACAGACGTCTCCTGAGTTTAAATCTTCCTATTCGTTTCGAAGTGTTTCTGTTCTGGGTCCTGGTGAGCCACCGCTCGCAGCTTACGAATACCGGCTGCGTTTTTAACGAGGGTACGTTGTCTCTCGTTTATGGCTGCCAAGCGTCGGGCCCACGCCACACGCGCTGGTCCCGCCTTGGGGGCTGACGTGGTTTCAACCATCTTAATAGAAGCCATTGTTGGAGCATTGATTTGAACGGCGACTTCCAAGGATTCAGTACAAGCATCGCACTGTACTGCAATGTCCTACATTTTCAAAGTTTCCTTAAACTCGTGTGCTGGTACTGACTTCTCGTGGGTCTTCTTAATATTTATTTTCGTCTTGAAAACCTTCTGATGAGAGGCCTTCCGGGGCTCTTATTGCATCTCGCGAACGCCAGCTTTGTTTTCAGAAACTGCGCGTTGTCTCTCGTTGGTGGCGGCCAGGCGTCGGGCCCACGCCACACGTGCTGATCCAGCCTCGGGAGCTGAGGTTGTGGTAAACACAGTTGTTGAAGCCATCGTTGGAACGGCTGCTTGCACGGCCAATATCTACGGTTCTGGTAAAAATCTCACATTGGATCCCAACGTCCTTCATCTCGCTAGTTTCTTCCTCTTAACACGTGTGTCTGTCTGTAGCAAGACTTATCGTGGGTTTTAGCTTCTTATCGTCCGACGCGTTTCTGCTCTGGGGTTTGGGGGCGCACTGGGCTCGCAGCATTCCGGATATCGGGTTTATCCCCAAGAGACTGCGCGTTGTCTTTCGTTGGAGGCGGCCACGCGTCGGGCCCATGCCACACGCGCTGGTCCAGCCTCGGGAGCTGACGTGGCGTCAAATATCTTTTCAGAAGCCGTGATTGGAGCGTCGGTTTGAACGGCCACTTCCACGGTATCAGTAAAAATCTCACACTGTATTGCAACGTCCGTCTTGATAATTTCCTTTAACACGTGTGCATGTACAGACGTCTCCTGAGTTTAAATCTTCCTATTCGTTTCGAAGGGTTTCTGTTCTGGGTCCTGGTATAGGGATTTGGGGTTGCGCGAGCATTCTGTTAGTAATTTCGAAATCCACCGCTCGCAGTTTTACGATTACCGGCTGCGTTTTTAATGAGGGTACGTTGTCTCTCGTTTATGGCTGCCACGCGTCGGGCCCACGCCACACACTCTGGTCCGGCCTCGGGGGCTGACGTGGTTTCAACCATCTTACTAGAAGCCATTGTTGGAGCGTTGGTTTGAACGGCGACTTCCAAGGATTCAGTACAAACTTCGCACTGTACTGCAACGTCCTACATTTTCAAAGTTTCCTTAAACTCGTATGCTGGTACTGACTTCTCGTGGGTCTTCTTAATATTTATTTTCGTCTTGAAAACCTTCTGATGAGATGCCTTCCGGGGCTCTTATTGCATCTCGCGAACGCCAGCTTTGTTTTCAGAAACTGCGCGTTGTCTCTCGTTGGTGGCGGCCACGCGTCGGGCCCACGCCACACGCGCTGGTCCAGCCTCGGGAGCTGAGGTTGTGGTACAAACCCCGTTTTTTTTTTGACGCCATCGTTTGGAACGTCTGTTTGCACGGCCATCTCTACGGGCATTTGTAAGATCTCACTTGGCATCCCAACGTCCTTCACTCGCTAGTTTCTCTTAACCACGTGTGTCCTGAATAACGCCTATCGTGGGTTTTTAGCTTCCTTATCGTACCGAGGCGTTTCTCTCGGGAGTTTGGGGGCGCATTCTCCGCACAGGATTCGGTATATCGGGTTTATCACCCAAGACTGCGCAACGATTTGTGCACCTTTTCGTGGGAGGCGCCACGCGTCGGACGCGCCAGCACACGCGCTGGTCCAGCCTCGGGAGCTGACGTGGCGTCAAATATCTTTTCAGAAGCCGTGATTGGAGCGTCGGTTTGAACGGCCACTTCCACGGTATCAGTAAAAATCTCACACTGTATTGCAACGTCCGTCTTGATAATTTCCTTTAACACGTGTGCATGTACAGACGTCTCCTGAGTTTTAATCTTCCTATTCGTTTCGAAGGGTTTCTGTTCTGGGTCCTGGTGAGCCACCGCTCGCAGCTTACGATTACCGGCTGCGTTTTTAATGAGGGTACGTTGTCTCTCGTTTATGGCTGCCACGCGTCGGGCCCACGCCCACACTCTGGTCCGCCTCGGGGGCTGACTGGTTTCAACCATCTACTAGAAGCCCTTGTTGAGCGTTGTTTTGAACGTCGACTTCAAAGATTCAGTACAAACTTCGCACTGTACTGCACCGTCCTACATTTTCAAAAGTTTCCTTAAACTCGTGTTGCTTGGTACTGACTCTCTCGTGGGTCTTATTTATTTATTTTCGTCTTGAAAACCTTCTGATGGAATGCCTTCCGGGCTCTTATTGCATCTCGCGAACGCCAGCTTTGTTTTCGAAAATGTCGCGTTGTCTCGCGTTGTGGCGGCCACGCGTCGGGCCCACGCCAAACGGCGCTGGTCGCAGCCTCGGAGCTGAGGTTGTGGTACACACAGTTGTTGAGCCATCGTTGGAACGTCCTGTTTGGCACTGCCATATCTACTACGTATTTGTATAAGATCTCACATTGGAGTCCCAACTCCTTCCTCTCGCTTAGTTTCCTTAACACGTGTGTCTGTACAGACTTACTCGTGGTGTTTTTAGCTTCCTTATCGTCTCGAAGCGTTTCTGCTCTGGGGTTTGGGGGCGCACTGCTCGCAGCAATTCGGTATCGGTTCATCCCCCAAAGACTGCGCGTTGTCTTTCTTGGGGCGGCCGACCGCGTCGGGCCATGCCACACCGCTGGTCCAGCCTCTGGGAGCTGACTGGCGTCAAAATATCTTTTTTCAGAACGCCGTGATTGGAGCATCCGGTTTGAAACGGCCACCTCTAACGTTCAGTAAAAATAAAACTCACACTGTATTGCAACGTCGTCTTGATAATTTCCTTAACACGTGTGCCTCTGTACAGACGTCTCCTGAGTTTTAATCTATCCTTGTTCGTTTCTCGAAGTTTTTGTCTGTTCTGGGGTCCTGGTGAGCCACCGGGCTCGCAGCTTACGATATACCGGCTGCTTTTTAATGAGTACGTTTCTCTCGTTTATGGCTGCCACGCGTCGGGCCACGCCACACGCGCTGGTCGCGGCCTCGGGTGCTGACGTGGTTTCAACCATCTTAACTAGAAGCCATTGTGGAGCGTTGGGTTTTTGAAACGGCGACTTCAAGGATTCAGTACACACTTCCGCACTTACTGCAACGTCCTACATTTTCCAAGTTTCCTTAACTCCGTGTGCTGGTACTGGACTGTCTCGTGGTTCCTTTCTTATATTTTATTTTCGCCTTGAAAACCTTTCTGATGAGAGGCCTTCCGGGGCTCTTATTGCATCTCGCGACGCCGCTTTGTTTTTTTCAAGAAACTGCGCGTTGTCTCCTCGTTGGTGGCGGCCACGCGTCGGCCCGACGCACACGCGCTGGTCGCATGCCTCGGGAGCTGATGTGGGTAAACACAGTTGTTGAGCCATTGTTTGGAAGTCTGTTTGCACGGCCATATCACGGTAATTTTTAAAAATCTCACATTGGATCCCAACGTCCTTCTTCATCTCCGGTAGTTTCTCTTAACACGTGTGTTGTTGACAGACTTATCGTGGGCTTTTGCTTCCTTATCGTTCTCGAAGAAAATGTTTCTGCTCTGGGTTGGTGGGCGCACTGCTCCGCATTCGGATATCGAGGGGGTCATCCCCAAGACTGCGCGTTGTCTTTCGTTGGAGCGGCCACGCGTCGGGCCCATGCCACACGCGCTGGTCCAGCCTCGAGCTAACGTGGCGTCAAATATCTTCCAGAAGCCGTGATTGGAGCATCGGTTTGAACGGCCCACCTCACGGTACAGTAAAATTTCACACTGTATTGAAACGTCCGTCTTGATAATTTCCTTAAACACTGTGCATGTAAAGACGTCTCCTGGAAGTTTTAATCTTCCTTTTTCGATCTCGAAGTGTTTCTGTTCTGGGTCCTGGTGAGTGCGACCCTCGCAGCTTACGAATACCGGCTGCATTTTTAAGGAGGGTACGTTGTTCTCTCGTTTATGGCTGCCAATCGTTCGGGCCCACGCAACAAGAAACCCCCCCACCCGGGCGCTTGGTCTTGCTCGGGGCTGAACGTGTTTCAACACTCACCTTACTAAAGCTATAGTTGGAGCGGTTGGTTTGAAACGGCGCTTCCAAGGATTCAGTACAAACTTCCGCCTTCTACTGCAACGTCCTACATTTTCAAAGAAGTTTCCTTAAACTCGTTTGCTGTACTGAGTTCTTCGTGGGTCTTCTTAATAATTTATTTGTCCGGGTCGATCCGAGAACCAACCGTTTCCCTTCCCCCCGACCCCTTGAAAAAACCTTCTGATGAGAGGCCTTCCGGGGCTAATTATTGCATCTCGCGAACGCCAGCTTGTGTTCAGAAACTGTGCGTTTGTCTCTCGTTGGTTGGCGGCCACGCGTAGGGCCCACCAGTCACACGGCGCTGATCCAGCCTCTGGGACTGAGGATGTGGTAAAAACCCCAGTTTGTTGAAGCCATCGTTGGGAACGTCTTTTTGCAAAAACGGCCATATCTACTACGGTAAATCTGTAAAAATCTCACATTGGATCCAACGGCCCCTTTATCTCGCCTGTTTCTCTAACACGAACAACACGTGTGTCTGTACCATAAACGTGTGGTCTTGTACCGGACTTATACGTGCGTGTTGGGTTTTTAAGCGGCTTCCTTATCGACTCGAAGCGTTTCTTTCTTCTTTTCTGCTCTGGGGTTTGGTGGGGCGCACACATGCTCTGGCACTGCTCTTCGCAGCAATTCGGATATTCATCACAGGATATCGGGGTTCATTCATATTGTCCCCAAAGGGAAGACTTGTTTTCTAGGTGTTAAGACATGTACTTGCGCTTTTTTTGTCTCTCGTTGGGAGTGGGGAGTAGGTGGAGGGCGGGGAGGAAGGCGGGCCACGCGTCGGGCCATGCCACCCGCGCTGGTCCGGCCTCGGTGCTGGACCGTGGTTCAATTTTTTACTTGAAGCCATTTGTTGGAGCGTCGGGTTTGAACGCCACTTCCCAAGTATTCAGTACAAATTTACACTGTATTGGCAGCGTCCTTCATCTCAAGTTTCCTTAAAAACAACACGTGTGCTGGTACAGACTTTTTGTCGGTCTTATTAATATTTTTTCTCGTCATGAAAGTCTTCTGATCAAATCCTTCCGAGCATTGATTGCATCTTGCGAACGCCAGCTTTGTTTTTCAGAGACTGCGTCGTTTGTCTCTCGTTGGTGGTCACAGGCCACGCGTCGGGGGCCCACGCCACGCGCTGGTCCGCTCTGGAGCTGAGCTTGTTCTCCATCTTTGCGTTAGAGCCGTTAATTGGGAAGTCTGTCTCTGCGACTACTTCCACCAGGTATTAGTGATAATTTTCACACTGTAATTCCATTATCCCTTCATCATCTTTTCTTCAAAACATGTCAGACATGAAACAGACTCTCATGGTTTTCCATCTTCTGTTTGCGTTTGAATCCTTTCGCTTTGGGGGCCATCGCTTGGCATGCTTGCAGTGTAGGAACCCGGCCTCGTTTTTGGCGACTGTAGATTTTCTCCCGTGGGTGGCGGCGCAGACCTCGGGCCCGCACTCCCACGCGCCGTTCCTGTGGTTGTGGGATAGTGTATCTGCAGTGTGCCGATATCAGTTTGTTTCACACATTGCCTTGAGATCTCTTTGTAGGAGTCACTCTCTTCATTATGTTTGCTTGCTCTTCATAGCGGCAGGACGTCTTTCTGCCGATGACAGTGCCTCGCTTCGGGGCGGGCCGCCGCGATATCAATATGATTTTACCACATGTCCACTTTTATATTGGCCGAGGCACGAGGGAAGTGACTTTGGATCTTAGTCCAACCTGAACCTGTGCCCTCCTATCTCTCCCAAGTTATATCTTCAACTACTCTTGGTTTCGTTAGCAATCACAACTTCGTATACGGTTTGTGTTCAGCCAATCAGGTGGTCAAGGGGCGTGGCCTCCTTTGTGGCATTTTGACCATCTATATTAATAGAAAAGCGAAAGTGTGTGTGTGTGTATGTCTGTTGTGTGGTGTCTGTGTGTGTGTGTAGTGGTAGAGGTACCGCCCCCCGTGGCGGAATCCCTCATCATCCACATTCTTGGAACCAGGCTGTCCAGAGGGAAGGTTTTAAGCCCCTTTATGAGATGATGGAACACTTTTTTTTTTGTAGCCTATTAGCGAGAATGTGAAAAAAAGTGGGTTGCAGATTGAGGAAACCTTGATTAGGGTGAGGGGTAATGGGTTAGTGATGGGTGAGGTGAATAGGTAAGGGTGTGAGGTGATTGGTGATTGAATGGGTGGGGGGTGATGGGTTTGGGGTGATGAGTGAGGTAATAGGTGGGGGGTGATGGGTAAATGGGGAGTGAAATGGTGTGTGGGATGGGTATGGGTGAGTGAATGGGTGGAGGGTGATGGGTAATGGGTGAGGATGGGTGGGGTGTGGTGATGGTGAGGGAATAGGTGGGGGTGATTGAAATGGATTGGGGTTGATGTGAATGGTTGGGCGTTAATACATACATTTCTACATCCATGCTTTCAGGAAAGTTAGAAGGGTCTATCTGGAGAGTCCTGTGGTTGGTGGGCCGAAGTCCCACCAACACAGAATGGTGGCCCACCAAAGCCTCCGCAGATCTATCCCAAAAAAGTCCCGCCCGAGGTCGGCTTTGCGGCTAGTGATAATAAAATTGACTAACAAGTAGTCTTGTTTCTTCTAATCATATTTCCTTCTTTCTCTTTGTCTCTCCCTCTCTCTCTCTGTGGAAATATGAATAAGATAAACTCTACCTCTCTCTCTTCTCTCATCTCATCCTCGTTCTCATCTCTCTCTCCCTCCTCTCATCATCTCTCTCTCTCTCTCTCTCTTCTCTCTCATCCTCTTATCATCTCTCCCGTCTCTCTCTCTCTCTCACTCTCTCTCTCATCTCCTCTCTCTCTCTCTTCTCCTCTCTCTCCCTCCTCTCTCTCTCGCTCTTCTCCCGAGAGAGAGAGAGAGAGAGAGATGAGGACAGACAGAGAGAATCATAGTGTCTTGTGTGGCGGGGTAAGTATGGGCAAGGCTATCCTGGGTGTGCACAATGGACGCACCCAAGACAGAGTGGCCCGCAGCGGAAGAGAGAGGGTGGTCCGTGCAAGCAAGTGCACCAGCATAAAAAAGACATTGTTTTTTTTTTTTTCTTCCAACAAATGAAAAAATGAATGAACCTGGCAATATAGCTTATCACAATCACTTTTTGAACTTAATCTTGCTCGAAAGTTTCGTTGATATTAGGATATCAGTATAGTACCATCAAAGTAGTTGTTTAGTATGATCAGTAGTAGTGGTTGTATTAGAAATAGTAGCAGGGTACATTAGTATTGGTATAAGTAATAGTTGGAGTAGTAGTAGTAGTGAGTAGTAGTAGTTATAGGATAAAAAAAGAAGTAGTAGCAGTATAAAAAAAACAATAAAGATTCGTATTTGTTGTGATAGAATTAGCAGGAACAGTAATATTTTCGCTGTAACTATTATATCTACTTGTGAGAAACAGCATTATCATTACTGTAGTCTTTTCCGTGTAATACAAGGATAGAAAATAGATGTCTTGGTTATTCTTTGCTCACCATAACGGCGCGTGTCCCAAGGGGATGAGACAACGTTCCGGAACGCTTCTCACTACCGTAGAAAGACAGAGGAAGTCGCCACCTCAGTGATGTCGCCATGCGCCATATATTCGAATTATAGCCATTACTACTGATTTTTATGTGCCCTGGAAGATAATACACAGTAGTTTATATCATGACTGTAATAATCTCCCCTGTTTTCAGTGTTGTTTTATATGCTTTGTAGCTGCGAGTATAGAACGGTTCAATTTCGCTACGCGTTTTTTTTTCGGGCGACGACGACAGCGGTACGACACTCAGTAATAAACACTAGATGAAGACGACTCTCACTGTTGATAGCTCACTTTTGTATGTATATTTTGTCATTGTTCATTTATAAGCCCTTGACTATGGACACATTGAAGAACACAAAATGACACACACTCTCCAGATACGCCCTTCTAACTTTCCTGAAATCATGGGATGTAGAAATGTAACTATTAATGCCCAAACTCCTGTAAAAACAGAAAAAAAAGTTGTTCCTGGCGACTTTACTGTTATCTACGTAGAACCTTTATGTCCTCGATACGCGGAGAGAAAGGCTACGTTTTTATCTTACATATTTTTCTTTTGATAATATTTTTTTCTCGTTGTTATCATTTCAGACTACTTTACTATTTGGCCGTGAAAATACTGATATATATAGTAATAAATACTAGTAGTATAAAATAATATCAATGATAATCATGATAATATTAGTAATGATAATGAAAGGATTAAAATACCAATAATTCCCCAACATTATTTTCTTTCTGTCTCCCCTTTTCAATCTATAATAATTAAAAAGGAAAAATTTGGTTTTTGTCTGTCTGTTGTTTTCTGTCTGTCTGTTCTGTCTTCTGTCGTCTGTGGGTGTTTGGTATAGGTTCCCCCCCCCGTGGGGCAAACACCTCATATGGCACATTTTTGGAATCAGGTTGGGGCCAGGGGGAAGGTCATAAGCCCATTATGAGTACCGCACTTTTTTTATCTTTTTTTTTACAGCCCATTAGCGAGAATTGTAAAACAAATGGGTTGCGAGAATTGGGGAAGCCTTTAGTAGGGTGAGGGTAAGGGTAGTGAATGGGGGGGGTGATGGGTAAGGGTGTGGGGTGAGTGAATGGGTGGGGGGGGATGGGTGTGGGGAGGGAATGGTGGGGGGTGTGGGTAATGGGGTTTTATTTTAAATGGGTGTGGGTGATGGGTAAAATGGGTGAGTGAATGGGTGGGGGGGGGTGGGTTGGTAAAGGGGTGAGTGAAAAGGGTGTGGGGTTTTGGGGAATGGTGGTGGAAGGGTGGGGGTGATGGGTAATGGGTGAGTGAAAGGGGGTGTGGTGAGGGTAAGGGGAGTGAAGGGGGGGGGGGAGTAATGGGTGGGGGGTGAGGTAATGGGTGTGTGGAGGGTAAAAGGGTGAGTGAAAGGGTGGGGGGTGATGGGGGAATGGGGGTGTGGTGATGGGGAATGGTGAGTAATGGGTGTGGGGATGGGTGATGGGGGAGTGAATGGGTGGGGGGGTGATGGGGAATGGGTGAGTGAATGGGGTGGTGATGGTAATGGGTGAGTGAAGGGTGGGGGGGGGTGGGAATGGGGAGGGGGTGAGGGAATGGGTGAGTGAAGGGTGGGGGGTGATGGGGTTTTGGGTGGTGAATGGGGGTGTGGTGTGGGGAAAGGGTAGTGAAGGGTGGGGGGGGAGTGAATGGGTGGGGGCTGAGGGTAATGGGGGTGTGGTGTGGGTAAAGGGGGATGAATGGGTGGGGGGGATGGGTAATGGGGATGAAGGGGTGTTTGGGGATGGGTAAGGGTGGTGAAGGGTGGGGGGGATGGGTAAAAGGGGGGTGAAAGGGTGGGGGGTGAGGTAAAAGGGTGAGTGAATGGGTGTGGGTATGGGTAATGGGTGAGTGAATAGGTGGGGGGGGATGGGTAATGGGTGAGTGAATGGGTGTGTGGTGATGGGTAATGGGTGAGTGAATGGGTGGGGGTGATGGGTAATGGGTGAGTGAATGGGTGGGGCGTGATGGGTAATGGGTGTGTGGTGATGGGTAATGGGTGAGTGAATGGGTGGGGGGTGATGGGTAATGGGTGAGTGAATGGGTGGGGGTGAGTGAATGGGTGGGGGGTGAGTGAATGGGTGTGTGGTGATGGGTAATGGGTGAGTGAATGGGTGGGGGGTAATGGGTGAGTGAATGGGTGGGGGGTGATGGGTAATGGGTGAGTGAATGGGTGGTGGGGTGTGATGGGTATGTGGTGAGTGAATGGGTGGGGGGTGATGGGTAATGGGTAAGTGAATGGGTGGGGGGAATACATACATTTCTACATCCATGATTTCAGGAAAGTTAGAAGGGGCTATCTGGAGAGTCCATGTTTGGTGGGCCGAAGGCCCACCAAACACAGGTGGTGGGCCGAAGGCCCACCAATAGCCCTCGCAGGAGCTAGCCAAAAAGTCCGCCCGGAGGGTGGCTTGCGGCTAGTAGAATATAAAAAATGATACCTTGATCGGTTGTTCTTTTTATCATCTCTCCTCTCTCTCTCCTCTCTCTTCTCTCTCTCTCTCTCTCTCTCTCCTCCTCCTCTCTCTCTCTCTCTCTCTCTCTCTCTCTCTCTCTCTCTCTCTCTCTCTCTCTCTCTCTCTCTCTCTCTCTCTCTCATCGTTTGTCAGAATTATTTTCCCGTCGTTTCTCAGGCTTAGTTACTACTCAACCCTTTCATTCATGTTATCATTAGTTACAAAACATACGCAGAGAGAGAGAGAGAGAGAGAGAGAGAGAGAGGAGAGAGAGAGAGAGAGAGAGAGAGAGAGAGAGAGAGAGAGAGAGAGGAGAGAGAGAGAGAGAGAGAGAGAGAGAGAAGAGGGAGAGAGAGAGAGAGAGGAGAGAGAGAGAGAGAGCGAGAGCAGAGCGAGAGAGAGAGAGGAGAGCGGAGAGCGAGAGAGAGAGAGAGAGAGAGAGAGAGAGAGAGAGAGAGAGAGAGAGAGAGAGAGAGAGGAGAGAGAGAGAGAGAGAGGGAGAGAGAGAGAGAAGAGGAGAGAGAGAGAGAGAGAGAGAGAGAGAGGGAGAGAGAGAGAGAGAGAGAGAGAGGAGAGAAGAGATGAGAGAGAGAGAGAGAGAGAGAGAGAGGGGGGGGGATAGGTTGACTGAGAGCGAAAAAAAAAGTGTTCCTATGCCAGGTAACTGTGGCCCAGGTGCAAAGAGAATTTTACTAATAAAGAATTGCAAATCTGGCCGAATCAGTTTAAGTGAAAACGATGGAGTCTAAGGAAGTGGATAGAAAAAGATATCACGTGAATGATAGTAAAATTGTACAGACAAACGTTAAAATGTGTGTTCTGTCCGTTTGGGGGTAAATTTTTTAAAGGGGGGGGTTTTAAGGGTTAAGTTTTAAATAAAACCCCCTTTTAAAACCCTTTGTTTCAAAATTTTAAAACTACGAGAGAGGGGGGGAGGAAAAAAAGGGGGGGGAAAAAGGCCACCAATACCCTCCAAAACTACCAAAAAGTGGGAGGGGGGCTAGAAAATTAAAAATGATCCTTGGCCGGTTGGCCTTTTAATCTCTCACTCTTTCCCCTTTCCTCTCTTCTCTTCTCTCCCCTCTCTCCTCTCTCTCTCTCTCTCTCTCTCTCTCTCTCTCTCTCTTCTCTCTTTTTCTCTTTTCTCTCTCCTCTCTCTCTCATCTTTTCTTTTTCCCCTTCCCCTTGCCTCCCCTTTTTCCTCTTTCTTTTCCTCGCTTCCCCCCTTCTAAAAAAAAACCCAAAAAAAAAAAATTTCCTGGAGGGGGGGGGGGGGGGGGTAGGTTGACTGGGGGGGGGAAGGGGCAGAAAAATAAAAGTGTTTTCCTATGCCGGGGTAACTTGGCCCAGGCGGGCAAAAGCAAGAAAAACCTTTTTTACAAATTTAAAAAATTAAATAACCCTGGCCAAATTTACGGGTTATAAAAAAAAACAGGATCAAAAATTTTAATGATAAAACAAAAGATATCACGTAAAATGTAGGGTCCAAATTTGTCAAAAGTGTAAATGTGTGTGTATGTGTGTGTGAAATGTAAATGGGTGTGTATGTGAAATAGACATTTCACCCCCTCACAGACGGGCTTATACGGCCACTTCCAGAGGGCGAGAAAAAAAAAAAAAAAGGTTCACTCTGTATCGAAAAATTTTCCCTTCAAAACGAAAACCTTTCCTTTAAAAAATGGCTTGCATAAACTTTTTCCCCCCCGTTTTCCTTTTTTCCGCCCTAAAAAAGGGTTTTTTCCCCCTCTGGGGCCTGGCGGAGGGAATTGCTCGCCCCTTTACGGATCCGGATTTTTTATAAGCCCTGCAGGGTTTGTCCCTCGTTGGTGGCGGCCACGCGTGGGGCCCCAAACGCCACACCCCCGCTGGTCCAAGCCCTCGGGACTGAGGTTTTCTCAGTCATCGCTTGAAAAACCCTTTTTTTGAACGTTTTGTCTGTGCGGCATTCCCGATATTGGGTAAAAAATTTCCCCCCCAAAATTGCCCCCAATCCCCCTTTCCCTCATCTTTTTTTAAAACCCGCAAAACTTGAAAAACCCTTTTCCCGGGCTTTTCATCTTCCTTTTGGACTTGAAAAGTTTATAATTTTGGGGGCCCTCGGGGGGGGAAAACTGCTTGCAATTTAAGGGGATACGGATCTTTTTTGGGAAAACCTGTTGGTTGCCCTCCCCCGTTGGTGGCGGCCTTTAGGGCCCGGGCCCCCACGCCCCCCACGCGCGGGGCCCCACCCCTCGGAGCGGGGACGTGGGTCAAAAAATTTTTTCCAGAAATGGGGGATTGGAGCGTCTTGTTTTGAAGGGGGCCACCTCCACGGTATCATTAAAAATCTCACATTTGTTTTGCAACGCCCTTTTGGGTTTTTAAAATACCCTTTTAAAAATTGTGGGGGCATGTACGGGACGTCTCCGGGTTTTTAAAAATCTTCCTTTTCCCGTCCCCGAAGGGGGGGGTTTTTCTGTTCTGGGTCCTGGTGAGCCATCGCTCGCAGTTTACGAAAAAAGGGTTTTGCGTTTTTTTAATGGGGGTTTATTTTTGTCTCTCTTTGGATGGCTGCCGCGTCGGGCCCACCCCACACGCGCTGGTCCGGCACGAGGAGCGACGGGGTTTTAAAAACCATCATACTAGAAGCCATTTTTTGGAAATTTTTCCCGGTTTTGGAAACGGCCATTCCCCAAGGCTTCAGTAAAATTTTTCACACGTATTCCAGCGCCCCTTCGTTTTAAAAGTTTCCTTTAAACTCTTGTGCTTGTCCCAAAATTCTCGTGGGCCCTTCTTAATTTTCTTTTCGTTTTAAAAAATTTTCTGATCAAAAGCCTTCCGGGGCTTTTGCTTCATCCCCCGCGAACGCCAGTTTTTGGTTTTATCAGAGACTGTGGGGGTTTTTCGCTCGTTGGTGGCTCCCCAAGCAGGGGCCCACCCCCAAACAACCCCGCTGGCCCACCTGGGGAGCTGAGGTTGTCTCAGTAATTGTTTGAGAAGCTGTTGTTTGAAGGGCGGGTCTGTGCGGCCATTCCACGGAAATTGGTGATAATTTCACTTTAACCCCAAATCCTTCATCATCTTTTTTAAACCCCCAACCCCGGGACTTGAAATAGAATTTTCGGGGGCTTTTTCATTTTTCCCTTTTTGGTCTTGAAAAGTTTAATAATTTACGGCCTCGGGGGGGGTACGGGCTCGCAATTAAGGGGATCGGCTCTTTTTTCGGGGGAACCGTTCGTTGTCTCTGGGTTGGAGGGGGCCCCACCCCCGGGCCCCACCCCCCCCGGGCTTGGTCCACCCCTTGGGAGCTAAACGTGGGGCTCAAATATTTTTTCCCAAAAAGCCGTGATTGGGGGCCGTCGGTTTAAAAAGGGGCCATTTTCCCACGGTATCGGGAAAAAATCTAAAAACTGTATTGAACGTCCCCCCCCCCCTTGAAAATTTTCCCTTTTAACACGTGTGCATTACGGGACTTCCCTGATTTTAAAAAACTTCCTATTCGTTTCGAAATTTTCTTTTCCCTGGGCCCCCGGGTTTAAAGCCCCGGGCTCGCAGCTTACGAATCCCGGCCTGCGTTTTTAACGAGGGTAGTTGTCCTCGTTTATGGCTGCCACGCGTCGGGCCCACCCACACGCCCCTGTCCGGCCTCGGGGGCTGACGTGGTTTAAACCCATCTAAAAGAAGCCATTTTTTGGAGCGTTGGTTTGAACGGCGATTTCCCCCCAAGGGATTCAGTACAAACTTCCCCACTGACTGCAACGTCCAAACTTTTTAAAAGGGTTTCCTTTAAAACTCTTTTTGCTGGTACTAAAATTTCCCTCTTTGGGTCTTTTTTTAAATTTTTTTTTCCCGCCTTAAAAAACCTTTCTGATGAACCCTTCCGGGGCTTTTAAATTGAAAATCCCCCGCAAACCCGCCAGCTTTGTTTTCAAAAAAACGGGGGGGCGTTGCTCTGTTTTGGCGGCCACGCTCGGGCCCCCCCCCACACCCTGACCCACCCCCTCGGGAGCTGGGGTTTTGTGGTAAACACAGTTGTTGAAGCCATTTTTGGGAAAACATCTTTTTTCACGGCCATAATCTACGGTACTGTAAAATCTCACATTGGACCCCAAAACCGTCCTTTCTTTTTCCGCTAGTTTTTTTCTTTAAAAACTTTGTGTCTGTACAGATTTATCGGGGGTTTTTTTTAAAAGTTTCCTTTATTCTCGAAGCGCCCCCTCCCCGGGGGTTTTTTGGGGGCGCACTCCCTCCGCAGCATTCGGAATGGGGTTTAACCCCAAAGAGCGCGTTTCTTTCGTTGGGGGGGCCCAAACCCGTGGGCCCCCCAACCGCCACCCGCGCGGGTTTTCCGGGGCCTGGGGGGCTGACGTGGTTTCAACATTTTACTAAAGCCTTTTTTCCGTCGGTTTAAAACGGCCACTTTTCCCAAGGTTTCCCAGTACAAATTTCCACTGTTTCCCAAGCCCCTTTTTCATTTTCAAATTTTCCCTTTAAAAACTCGTGTGCGGGTAAAAGGATTTTTTTCGTCGGCCCTTATTAATATTTTTTTTTGTTTTGAAAGTCTTCTGACCCAAAACCTTTTCCGGGGGCATTGATTGCATCTTTGCGAAGGGGGCCAAAGTTTTGGGGGGTTTTTCCAGAACTGCGCGTTGCCCTTTTTCGTTTGGTGGGGGCCACGCGTGGGGCCCAAAGCCAAAACGCGCGGGGTTCCACCTGTGGAGCTGAGCTTATCCCCCCCAATGGGGTTGCTTTAAAAAGCCGTTTTTTGGGGAAAATCTGTCTGTGCGACTATTTCCCCCAGGGTATTATTTGAAAATTTTCCCCCACTGTTTTCCCAAATACCCTTTCATCTCTTTTCCCTTAAAAACACGCAGAAAATGAACAGCCCTTTCTCATTTTTTTTTAAAAATCTTCTTGTTTTTGGTTTGAATCCTTTTTTTTGGGGGCCCTCGCTTGGCAATGTTTTTGCAGCGTAGGGAACCCGGCCTCTTTTTTGGCGACTGTAAAAATTTTTCTCCCGTGGGGGGCGGCCAGACGTCGGGCCCACTCCACACGCGCCCGCTCCTGCTTGTGGGGGAAAAAGTGTACTGCAGTGTCCCCAAATAAAAAAAATTTTTCCCCCCCCCAAAAGGAAATTGCATTGATAGTCATCTTTGTAGGAGTAAACCTTTTCCAAAATTATGTTGCTGCTTTTCATAGCGGCAGACCCCCTTTCCCTTCCCGGGGACATGCCTCGCTTTCAGGGGGAGGCCGCGAAAAAATTAAAGTTTGATTTTCCCCAAAATGTCCTTTTAGGGCACGGGGGCCATGAGGAAAAGGGGGAATTTTTAAAATTTTTTAACCCCAAACCCCCCTGACCTTTGCCCCCTTTTATCTCCCCCAAAGTTAAAAATCTTCCACTTTTACTTTTGGGTTTTGGTTAGAAAAATAAACAATTTTCGTTTTACGTTGTGTTCAAAAAATCAGGTGCAAGGGGGCGTGGCCTCCTTTGTGCATTTTTACCAAAGATAAATAAAATTGGACTAACAAGTAGTCTTTTTTTCTTCCTTTAAACATATTTCCCCCCTTTCTCTCTCCCCTCCCCTCTCTTTTCCCTTTTCTTTGGGAAATTGATTACGAGAAACTCTACTCTTTTCCCCTCTCTCTCTCTCTCTCTCTTCTCCCCTTTTCCTTTTCTCTCCCTCTCTCTCCTTCTCTCTCTCCCCCCTCCCCTCTCCCCCCTCTTTCCCCCCTTCCCCCTCCCCCCTCTCCCCCTCCCCCTCCCCCTTCCCCCCCCTCCCCCTCCCCCTCTCTCCTTCCCCCCTCTCCCCCGGGGGGAAAAAAAAGGGGGGCCAAAAAAGGGGGTGGGCCCCCGGGAAGGAATAATAGTGTCCCCTTTCTTAACCCCCCTTTTGGGGGGCCCCCCATCCTTTTTGGGGGGGGGGGGGGGAAAACAAAAAGGGGGGAAAACCGGGGGGCCACCCAAGGAAAAAGAGTGACCCCCAGCGAAAAAAGAGAGGGTGACCGTGTAAGCAAAAGGGACCACATAAAAAGGCATTTTTTTTTCAACAAATGAAAAAATGAAAGAACCCGGCAAAAAATAGCTTTTTCACAATCCCTTGTAAAGACCTTTTAAACCTTTCTTTTGAAAGTTTCGTTGTAAATTAGGGGTGCATAGTAGTTAAAACCCGCAATAGTTGTAGTAAATAGTAGAGTATTAGTGGTTGTATTAGAAATAGTAGCAGGTTACATTAGTATTGGGATTTAAATAATAGTTTGTTTGTAAATTAGCAAAGTAGTGGTTGTATTAGAAAATAGTTTGGAGGTTTTTAAAATTATATTGGAAAAAAGTAATAGTTTAAATTTGTTTGTAGCAGTAGTTGGTTTTTATTTAAAAAAGTAGAGGTGTACATTATATGGTATAAAATAAAAGGTTTGGAAATAGGGAGTATTTGTAGTAAATAGTATAGTAGTTTTTAGGAAAAAAAAAAAGAAGTTTGTAGCAGTATAAAAAAAAAAATAAAAGATTCATATTCGTTGTGGGGTAGAATTAGCAGAAAAAGTAAATTTTCCGGGGGGGGTGTAACCATATAAACTACTTTGAGAAACCCCAAAATTCATTACTGTTTGTCTTTTTTCCCGGTTTTTTTAATACAAGGATAGAAAATAATGACTCGGGACTTTGCTCCCTCAAAAAACGGGCGCGTGTCAAGGGGTTAAGTGAAGAAAAAATTCCAGGAAGCTTTTTTAATGGAGATTTATGTCATCGATTTAAAAGGAAGCCCCCCAAAAAAACGTTTTTATCTTTCCCTTAAATTTATAAAAGGCCCCCCGGGGGTCAAGGGGGAAAGAAGGCCAAAATTCCAAAGAAAAACCCCTAAATGGAGCCTTTATGTTTTTCGATACAAAAAAAGGGCACCCCTTTTTTTTTCCCACATATAAA
Organism: Chionoecetes opilio; assembly: GCA_016584305.1. Classification (NCBI taxonomy): domain Eukaryota; kingdom Metazoa; phylum Arthropoda; class Malacostraca; order Decapoda; family Majidae; genus Chionoecetes; species Chionoecetes opilio. Next base: position 6,353 of record JACEEZ010003646.1, on the reverse strand, counting down.
TTTTTTTTGATTAATATTTTTTCTTCGTTGTTATCATTTCAGACTAAATTTTCTATTTGGCCCGTGAAAAGTACCCGGGTTATATAGGAATAAAATAAAAGTAGTAATAAAAAAAATATCAATGATAATGAAAAATAATATTAGTAAGATTAAAAGACAAGGGTAAAAATACCCAAAAACATTTTTCCCAAAGTGTTCCCTTTTTCTTTCTGTTTTCCCTTATCAAAAAAAAAATATAAAAATTTATACCTTGATCGGTTGTTTTTTTTGTATCATCTCTCCCCTCTCTCTCCTTTTCCCCCCCTCTTCTTTTTTCTCCCCTCTCTCTCTCCCTCTCTCTCTTTTCTTTTTTCCCTTCTCTCTCTCTCTCTCTTTTTCGTTTGTCAGAATTACCTTCCCGTCATTTTTCAGGCTTAGTTACTACTCAAACCCTTTTACTCATGTTATCATTATTTACAAAACATACGCAGAGAAGAGAGAGAGGGGGGAGAGAGAGAGGGGAAAAGAGAGAGAGAAAAGAGAGAGAGAGAGAGGGGAGAGAGAGAGAGAGAGAAAAAGGAGAGAGGAAAAAAGAGGGAAAAGAGGAGGGAGAGGGGAGAGGGAGAGGAGAGAGGGAAAAGAGAGAGAAGGAGAGGGGATGAGAAAGGGGAGGAGAAAAGGAGAGAGAGGGAGGAGAGAGAGAGAGAGAGAGAGGAGAGAGGAGGAGGGAGAGAGAGAGGAGAGAGAGGGAAAAGAGAGGAGAGGAGAGAGAAGGAAGGAAGGGGAGAGAGGGTTTTGGAGGAGGGGTTAAGAAAAGGGGAAACGGGGGGGCCCCCCTTTTAAAGATTTGGGGGAATAAAAGCCGGGGGAAAAGGGGAAAAGGGGAAGGAGGAGAGGAACTTTGGGGAGAAAGAAGGAGAAAGAACGAGGAGAAGAGGAAGAATTTGGGGAAAGCCCCTATGGTTTGAAAAAGGGCCCCCTTTTTTTCCACCTCTCCCAGGGCCTTTATTTGGGGGAAAACAAACCTCGGAAAAGAAAATTTGGGGCCCACCCGGGGGGAAAAAGTTTTAAAACCCGGGCGGGGCCCCAAACAAACGATTTCTCCCCAAACGGGGAAAAGGGAAAATTGGGGCCCCCAAAGGGAAAACCGTGGCATTTTTGGGCAATTCCAGCCAAACCCGGTTGTTCCCCCCCAAACCCCATTTCTTTATTTGGGAAAGAAAAAAAAACCTAAGAGTTTCCCCACCGGGTAAAAAAATGCCTTTAAAAATTACCGGGGAAACCATCAAATTAAATCAAATGGGTAAAACAAAAAAAACCAAAAAACCCCTTTCAAGGGGTTTAAAATCCCGTGGTTTTGAAATTAACAGACAGTTAAAACATTTAAAAATTAAAAGGTATTCGATATTTAAGGGAAGAAAAAACTGCCCGAAAACCCAAATTTGCAAAAACTTAAAGGGCCAAAAAAATAAAACCAATATGAATTTTCAAATTTCCAAATTTGGAACAACGAAAAATTTTGGGGCCCCCCCAAAAATTTTACGCCTTTGCCCGGGCCTTTTGGATAACCGGGTTTTTTAAAGCGGGTGCTTTTTAAAAAGGTGTGTTATCGTTATAAAGGGGATTGGGAAAAAACCTGTCCCCCCGAATTCCAATTTTGCCCCCAAAAAGGGGAAAAGTATTAAAGGGGGACCCCCAAAATTTCCCAAAAGATAAAACCTTACGGAAAATTGGACAAACCAAGGTTCCCCCAAAAGGGCCCCCCCCCCACAACCTCCCCACCCCAGCCGGCCCCCCCTTTCCCCACCCTCCACCGGGGTGGGAAAACCCCGCCGGGTGTTTTTTTACAAAATTTTGGGTGGAAACGTCATAGTTTCAAGGGACCGGGTTTTTCCCCCCTTTCCCCCCTGGAGGGGGGGGTTAACCTTCCCTGGCCCCCCAAACCCACAAAAGGGGTAACAAATAATTTAATTAAGGAGGGGCCCGCCAAAAAATAAAATTTTTTATGGGACGGAAAAAGGTTTTAAAAGGGAGGAAAAATGGCTACCCCAAAATTCAACACCCAAAAACCCAAACCCCCGTGTTGATTTACCAAAGGGAAAAATGGTGGGTTTAAATTGTGGGAATTTTAAACCACCCCCAAGATAAAAAAGGTTTTAAAGAAAAAATGGGGAATTGGGGCCTAATGGGCAAAAAGCAAAGGTTTGTCCCCAACTTCAGTTCCCCCGGTTTTTTTGGGAGGGAAGGGTTTTTATTTTTAAAAGTTCGAAAAAAAAAAGGGATTTTAAACTAATTTTTTTTAAAATACAAAAAAGCAAAAATCTTTTACCCAATTAAGGAAGAAAAATTTTTTCTTCCCCGTTATTTAAAAAAAAACTGTGGTTTTTTTTTAGTGAAACCTGGCCCCTTTCCCGAAAATTTTTTGATTTTTTGCCCCTAAATTAAAACCAAACCAAACAATTTATTAGAATTTTGAAAATAAAAATTTTTGCCATTTAAAATCAAGGGGGAAACCCTTCCCCAATTTGAATAAAATTTTTTAAACCGAAAGTGGGGGCAAAGGGGACTTTTTAAAAGGTTTAAAAAATTTTTTTTATTCCCAAGGGATGCCCCTTAAAAACAACCAACCCCAGACAACCCAAACCCCGGGAGATTAAAAGGAAAAAAATGCGCAAAAAAAAACCCAAAAATTTCGGAAAAAAAAAAAAAAAAAAAAGGGAAAAAAAAAAAAAGAAACCCCCTTAAGGGGAAAAAAAAACCACGGAAAAACCCCCCCAGAAAGGAAAAAAAAAGGAAAAAAAAGGGGAAAAAAAAAAGAGAAAAGTTGAAAAAAAAAAAAAAAAGGGGGAAAGAAGGGAAAAAAGAAAGAAAAAAAAAAAAAAAAAAAAGAAAAGGGGGGAAAAAAAAAAAAAGGGAAAAAAAAAAAGGGGAAAAAAAAAAAAGAGGAAAAAGGGAAAGAAAAAGGAAATGAAAGGAAAGAAGGAAAAAGAAAAAAAAAAAGGGAAAAAAAAAAGGGAAAAAAGGAAAAAAAAAAGAAAAAAAGGGGAAGGGGAAAAAAAAAAGGTTTTGGGTGGATAATGAAGGGTTTAAAAATTAATTTAAAAAAAGATGTGAAAAAAAAAGTTTAAAAAGAAAGAAAAAATGGGTTTGGGGGAAAAAATAAAAACCCAAAAAGGAAAATAAAAGGGTTTTTTCGGCGAGCTAGAAACAGGGAAAATTTTAATAAAAAATTTGAAAGGGGGTAAGGGGGAAAAAGTAAAGCCCTGGGGGGCTATAGGGGGGGTTTAAATTCCCCAAGCCAAAAACAGAATGTTTAAGGGCCCTCAGCAAACAATAACGGTGAAGCAGAAGGTATCAACGCAAAACTTTAAAAAGGTTTTTTAAAAAATTTTTCTGAAGGGGAAAATCACCTTTTTAGAAATCTAACAGAATTGAGTAATTCTGATGCGTACTTTCAGCCAGTAAAAAACCCCAAACTTATACTAATAAATTTTTATGCTTGTTTTTGATGTGCCTTAAAAATTTTGGGGGCGTAAAAATCTAGTTATTAAGCAATGAAGAAAACTAACTCCCAGGGGTCTATGGGGTCCACTGTGTTTTTTTGGAAAAATCCCCCCCCCTATCATTTTAACATACCTAAATTGCATTGTAAATACTTCTATTGTAACAGGGTTTTTTTCCCACAGCATGGAAGCCCTCTATTGGGTTTTTCCTATTTTCCCAAAGGGTGGTAACATGAATGAACCTAACAACTACCGCCCCCATTTTCTCTTACCAATTATTTCTAAAGGGATAGAAAAAGTTTAAACGCATTTAATCACCCAGTCTTAGAGGGCCAAACGTCTCCTTAGTAAAAATTTAAATGGCTTTAGGACCGGCTTTTTTCACGGGTTCACTCTTTTAAAACTTTTAAAAAATTTTATTCAAAATTGATACAAAAAAAATTTTTCCCTTTATTTCCCTCTGTGAAATTATCCAAAGCAAATTTGACAGCGTCGGCCCCTGAATATTAAAAAAATAAATTGTTCAAGTTAAACATCGACTCCTTCTGGTTTCTAAGCTATCTCAGCGGCAGGACACAATCCTACGTTTTAGGAAAAAAAGGGATATCCGAGGGAAAACAGGAAATCCCATGGCGTTCCCCAAAAAGTCCCGTACTAGGTCCTATTTTATTTATAAAATTTTTGCAAATGATCCTCGTCCTTCTTTTCTGAATGTGAAATTTTTACAATAGCAGATGGGCAAACCCCTTTTAATTTACACGGCGTGTCAACAATATAAAAACTTAATGCATAGGAAACGAACAATCACTAAAGAAAGCACAAAGTGTTTTTACAGGAATGGCCTAATGTTTTAAAACCCCAAAAAGGGGCTCAATGTATGTTTATGGGGGAAACGAGGACTTTTGGGCACAGATTCCCCCTGACTATGTACATGTTTTACGGGGGAAAACTAATTTCCCTAGCAGATCATTAAAGAAATTTTGGGGATACCTTTTACAACCATATGCAGTTTAATGAACACATCGACCATTGTACAGGAAAAATTTTGGAACCATTGTCCCACATAAAAGGGCCCGAAAACTATTTTTAACCCAAAACCACCAGGATCTCAATAAAACAGTCACTGGTCCTAAATAAAACTGAATTATGGGATTAAGATTGGGGAAACATCCAACCACACATATACAAAGTGGCAAAGGCTCCCCAAAAATTTTCAGCAAAAGTTTTCCCTTTTGGAGGGGCTGCCCCAAAACCGACCATGTCCCCACCCTACTTAAAAAAACCTTTGGGTGGCTGAAAATAAATGAAAAAATATTTACTTTGACTTAGGGTACCGTGGACAAAATGTTAATAATAGAGTAAACCCAAATGGTTGTTTTTCACTGCCCCCAAAATGAGGAAAATATGTACAACAACCAGTCAACACTAGACAACCGCAACAACTCCATTGCCAAAATTTCCCAAAACAGTTTTTTGGGAAAAAAAGGGCCCTTCATGGGCTGGGCCGCTTTTTGGAACAGCTTGCCCAAACCAAGTTAGAATGTAAACCTCCTTGCACCCCTTTTAAAAGCACTTAAAAAAACACCTTTTTTTTGTAAACAATTCTTACTCAAAATTTTTTACGTCCCTTCCTGAAATGATTTTAATCTAAACTAACCCCTTTTTATAAAATTTTAAATGTATGTTTTTTTTATTTTAAATTTTGGAAATCCCCTTTCTTTTTTATTTTTTAATTAAAGGGTTTTTTTAAAGTTTTACAATTTTTTTGTATTCTAATAAAATTTTTTTTTTTGTATATAGAACCCAAATTTAGTGTTTTTACCCTTTAACACTTGTTATCTTATTCAGAAAATTTTGGGAAACCCCATATTACTATTTTAAAAAATAGCCCTTGTAACAAGGGAAAAAAAATTCTGATTCGGGGTTTTGATTCTGATTCTCTCTCTCTTTTCCTCTCTCTCTCTCCTCTCTCTCTCCTCTCTCGTTTTCTCTCTTCTCTCTCCTTTTTCTCCCCCTCTCTCTCTCTCTCTCTTTTTTCCCCAATTTGGGAAAGTGGGTCTCTTCTCACAAAAATTTTAAAGAGTGTCTGGGAAACCGCGTCGCAAAATAAATTTTTTTTAAAAATGACCGTCCCTTAAAATTTTTACACCTCGAGAGAGAGAGGAGAGAGAGAGAGGAGAGAGGAAGGGGAGAGAGAGAGGGGGGGGAGGAGAAAAGAGAGAGAGAGAGAGAGAAAAGAGAGAGAGAGAGAGGGAAGAGAGAGAGAGAGAGAGAAGAAAGGGAGAGAGAGAGAGGGGAGAGAGAGAGGGGAAGGAAAAAGGAGAAAAGGGGAAAGGGGGGAGAGGGAGAGAGGGGGGGGGGTGGTTGGAAAAAGAAAAAAATAAAATTTTCTTGTGGAAGTTCCAGGCGCAAACAAGAATATTTTAATAAAAAATTTTGAATATTCCGGCCGAATAAGTTTAAAAATAAAGGATCAAATTAAATGAAACAAAAAGATATCACGTGAATGTAGTACAATTTGTACATACGTGTAAATGTGTGTGTAGGTGTGTGTTTGATGTAATGTGTGTTTTTAGTTTTCATAGACATTTCAGCCCTCACAGTCTGGCTACACGGCCATTCCACGATGCGAGTAAAAGATTCACTCCCGTATCGCATTTTCCTTCATACGAAAACCCTTTTCCTTTAAAAAATAGGCTTGCATAAACTTCTCCGTCTTTCCCTTTTCCCTTAGAAAGGTTTTCACTCTGGGGCCCGGCGGAGACTGCTCGCACGTTACGTACCCGGGTGTACAGGGATTTTGTTATCAGAACCCCGCTGGCACCGGGGTTGTTCTCTTCGGGTTGTGGCGGCCACCACGGTTGGGTTTCC
>JACEEZ010003645.1:0-12276 GCA_016584305.1 Chionoecetes opilio | reverse complement strand
TTTTTTTTAAAAAACTAATAAACCCAAAATGTAGTTTTTTTGTTTTTGTTTTTTTTTTTTAATTTAACTTTGAAGGGAAACCTATTTTTTTTGTATCTATAAGGGGAAAAGGCCTTTTTTGGGGTTTAAATTGGGAAAAATATGAAATTTAGGAATCATAATTTTTAGTTGTATCTGTTAAATCGTTTCTTTTAATAAAATTTATGTAAAAAAAAGTTATGGGTTTTTTATGACTATGTTTTTTATTTCAATTTTTTTTTTTGTTCTCAAAGGGAAAATGCCATTTTCTGGGGAAATATGAAAATATTGTAGTTTTTAAAATCTTTTTGGCCTTTTCTAAAACAAATTGTCTAATTTAAACTAAGGCAAGTATTTTTTTTTTTTTTAAAGGGGTTTAAATTTTTAAATTTATGATTTTTTGTATCTAAGTCTTTTCAAAAACTTGATCCGCACACTTCATTTTTTTTTTTTTTGGGCTGTTTGTTTTTTAGTACATGGGGTACTGTCCTAATCCCCAAATCTGTAAAAAAAAAATTTAAAAAATTTGGAAAAAAAATTGCAAAAAATCGCTAAATTTGCTACTTTTTTTAAATTTATTTTTCATTATCCCCAATAGATTTTCGTTAGTTCGTGCTCGAATTATGGAATTTTTTTTTTTTAGTTTTTTGGTTTTTTTTTTTTTTTTTTAAAAATTTTTTTTAATTTTTTTTTTTTTTAAATGGGAAAAAAATTAAAAAAAAAAAAAAAAAAACGTAAATTGACTATAGAAATGTGCTTATTTCAACCGTAGTAAAAAACCTTTTTTTGTGGAAGATAAGGAAAAAAAAAAAAATTTTGGAAAAAATTAGTGTTTTGTCATTTTTTATCCAAATTGTAATAAAATTCCACAGAGGGGTAGGGGTTACCATTTCTAATTATGATAAATCTAAAATTTTTCCCGACAAATATTAAGGGTGCTAGATTTCAAAAATCTTTTTTTTTTTTTTTTTAATCATTCCTGCATCCCTGCTGTACGTCAGATCGTCGATATTTTCAAGGTTGAATTTTTATACTAGTACGTCATAGTAGAAAAATTTTTTAAAAATCCGTTGAAAAACCTTCGAGTTATAAAAAGTAAAAAATTTTCATTTTACAGGTCCGAGCAATTTTTTTAAAGGTCAAAGTTCATAATTTTGGGGGCGCTCAACAACGTTTTTGGTTATCGAGAAGAGAAATAAAAAAAAAAAGGGGGTCTTTGTCCCTATAATTTTCGAAATGAATTTTTTTTACCACTTAGAACTAGGGGCAAATTTAAAATAAATATTAAACTTTTTCCTAGGTGGGAATGCTTTTAAAAAAATGATGTGTAATTGAAGTCCAGCGACCCTGTCCGGGAAAAAAATCTCTAGACTTTATTAGACTTACCCCCCTAAGACTTTAAAAATTTTGACATGAACCCCCCAAAACTTTCCAAAAAGTGTTTTTGGTGATTTAAATATATTTGGAAAGGCTGATTTTTGGGACGGTGTGAAGAAATCCATTGCGTCGTTTTTATGAAAAAGATAACTCGGTTTAAAAGTTTTTTAAAAATTATACCAAAAAAAGTTGAAAAATCTGAAATTTTGCCCTATTTTCACCTATAAGAAAGGGAAAAGTACCGACAAAAAAAATGAAGGCCAATCAAAAAAAGAATGACCTATTCGGCCAAAAAGAACCTTTTGACCTTTCTACCCTTTTTGGGTTTTTTTTAGATAGAGCCCTTTTAAAAAGTAGTATTTTTTTTCTTCAAAATTTTGCCGCGGCAAAAAGTCAAGGCTTAATTCATTCATATTATCCTTTAAAACAAAAAATTTATTTGAATTTTGTTTGAAAAGCATTCGGTTACACGTCTGGAAAGTGAATATTTTTTTGCAATTTTTGTTTGGGTTATCAAACTTAAATTGACATTTTTTTTGTTTCAAATAATTGATTTATATTTATTTTAGTGTATAAATATGTTCTAATTCTTAACTTTAAATAAATTTTAATATTTAAAATATAAAAATTAAGTGCACTTTAAAAAAATCTTTTAAACTAATCATTCTATTATCAAAGATATTATCATATAAAAAGATATACTTTTTAATGAACTTCTTTTGAATAATAGTGCTAAATTGTCTTTCATTTTATCTTAAGTTCTATTGAAACCTTAATTTTAAATATTTAATATACATACCTTACCAATAGTGGCAAAGTATTGGGTTAAAAAAGATTTTTCTTATCCTTATTATCCTTTTGTCTTTACTAAATATGTAAAATTAAATTACCCACTTAAATTTTAGTATTGGCAAAAAATAAAATTTTTTTTTTTTTTTCATCTAATCTGTTAATATATTTGCAAATATAATAATACTAATTATATTAAAAAAAAATTTTTTTTTTTTATTGTTCGGCTTATTTATGCATAAGTGCCTGGAAAATTGAAATTTTTTTTTTTTTTTCCATAACTGAAAATGAATATAGTTCTGTAAAATATAATTTAAATTAAAAGGTAAATTTTTGGAATTATTAATATATTTTTTTAGAATTATTAATATTTAATTTTTAAATTTTAAGTGTTTCATATTTTTTCAAATTAAAATATAATTTTTAAAATCATGTTTTAAATTTTAAATATATTCATATATTAATAGTTATAGTAGTATTTATCACTATAAAACTAATAAGTCCCAAAATTTTCCACTTCAATTGATACACTAATTTTAAATTTTAAAGGGTTCAGTACCTTTTTTTACAATGCCCAAATTTGTAAATTTACCCATGTTTTTAGTAAGGTAATTTTGTTATTATTAAATATTATGGTATTAAATTTGAACATTGGGAAAATTTTCTTGCACTTTTTAGGAATTTTTTTTAAAAATTATTTAAAATTTGGAAAGTGAAATTTTTAACCCCTTCTTTTCTAGGAAAAAAAGTTTGACTAAAAAAATCATTGAAACGAAAAAACTACTAAAAAACAATTTCAAAAGAAATGCGATTTTTTTTTACCTAAAAAGGAAATGTCCGACAAATATGAATTATAAAAATGACTTTCCGCCAAATGACCCGGGACTCTTTTACCATTTTGGTTTTTGATACAGCCTTTCAAATGTAGAATTTTTGTCTTCAAATTTGCCTGCGAAAATTAAGTTTATATCTCATTCAATTATCCCGAAACAAATTGAATTTAATTCTTAAATACATCGGTTAACGAATGTTTAATTGTAAATTTTTATGCTTTTTCGGTTTTTACAAAATCAATTGAAATTTTATTTCTTTTTCAAATCATTGGATTTCATATTCTTTTTAGAGAATACTTTAATTTTAACCAGCCACTAATTAAAAAATTAGTAATTAAAAAAAATATTTTAAAACAAATTTATATAGACTTACAAAATTTTTTTTACTAATGTATCTGCCAAATATTAGATAATTTCTATTAAAAATTTAATTTCTGAAATATTTTGAAAAATCTTAAAATATTTGTTTGTTCTGTAAATCAAATTTTAACATTAAGTTTAAAAAATACATATTATAACTTAAATAATTAAAATATTTGTGTCATTAATAAAAACCTATTTTTATTATTTTTTTAATGCTTAATTATAATATCAAATTAAAAAAAAATATTTAAATATGGGGAATAATCAAGGCTTATATTTTTCAATTTGAAAAATTATAATTTTTATTAGAATGCATATATGAATATGATAGTAATATTATTTATTAATTATTGTTTGTTAAAATTAAAAATGTATAATTTTTTTTTAAGTCATTCTTTATTATATTTTCGTTTTAAGTTATAATTAAATATAGAGATATGTTAAATTTAATGATGAATCATTTTTTTTGTTAATGAATATTTCATTTGGAAAGATTTTTTTATTGGAAATTTTGGATTGTAATGTAAAAACATTTATAACTTTGATATTTATAGTTTAATTCAATAATTTTTTGTATTTATAAATAAGGAACTTTTTGGTATAATGTACATTAGCCTTAGAATATTTTTTTGGGTTGTATCTGAAATTTTGGTTTATATTAGTAAGAAATTATAAGTTTATATGATCTATAATTTTGTTAAATTTTTTTTTAATATAATGAAGGACTATTTTTTTGTTATTTAAATGGATACTTATGAATAAATTTTTTGTTGTATCTGAAATGCTTGGATAATTAATTAGAAATATTAAGATTATTTTTAATGTTTTAAATTTTAAATATTTTTTTTTATTATGGAATCTTTTATTAAATGAAATATGATTATTAAAATTTTTTGTTTTTATTAAATGTTTCTTTAAATCAAATTTTGTAAAATTTAAGTTTATTTTATATATTTTATTTAATTTTTTTTTAACTTTTAAAAACATTTTTAATTTAATTTATGTATTAAATCTATGATTTTTAAATATTTTTTAAATTTTAATTTAAGATATATTTTATTTTTTTAAAGTTTATAATTTTAATAAATTTTATTAATATTTTCAAAAATTTTCCAAATTCATATTTTTCGATCTGTTTTTTTTAGAATATGGTTTTAAAATCTTTGTAAAAATAATAAAAATTGGATAAAAATTAATTAAATTTAATTTTAATTAATTTTCAATATAGCCACAAATTGTTATTTGTGCTCGACATTATGAATTGTTTTTTTAGTTTTTTTGGATTTAATTTTTTTTGTATTTTTTAACTTTTTTATTTTAATAAAAATTAAAAAAAAAAAAAAAAGTAAATTGCTAAAAATGAATTTATTTTCCTTTAAGCCTTGGTAACGAATTTTTAATAAGGAAATAAAACTTTGAATTAGGGTTTTAAATTTAAAATTGATATAATACAATTTATATAAAATAATTTAATTAAGAAATTCAAAATTTTGCGTCAATATTTTAGAAGTCAAAAGTTTTTTTTTAATGATCTCTGACATCTGCTTGATCAGATCAGTTGATATTCTATTTAAAATAATTTACTATTATTAGAAAAATTTTAAAATGTGAAACTTAGGCTTTAAAAAAATAAATTTTATTTAGGTCCGCAAATTTTATAAAGTATAATAATGGGTTCCCACAAGATTGTTTAATTTAAAATTTAAAAATGGACTTTCCTATTAGATTAAAATCCAATATTTTTAGATTGAACTAATAGATTTAAAATTTTAAAATTTGACTAGTTATTCTCTTAAAGAATTGAAGTCCCAATTTAAAATCAAGATTTATAAGGCTTACCCTTGATTTATGGTTTGAATCAACTTTAAAAGGTTTGGATTAATTATTTGATAATGAATTTTCCGGGAATGTTAAGGAATCCTTTTTTTTAAAAATTAAATGGCTTTAAATTTCTATTCCTAAATGAATATGCAATTCCTTTTCTATAGAATTGAAAAAAATATATGTTAATTAAAGAAATATGATTCATTAAGGCAAATAAACCCTTTTATCTTCATTCTTTTCGGTTATAAGATAAGAGTTTCAAAGTATTATTTTTTGTGAATTAGTGGAATTAAAGGATTCTCTTTTTATCCTGAATATTAATCTTAATTTTAAAAAATTTGATTTAATTCTGGAATAAATAATAGTGTTTAAAATTTTCTTTAAATATAACTTAAACTGAATGTTTATTTTTTTAAAATATGGATTCAATTCTTTGATTCTCTAAAAATTTACCTCAAATAAATTTTAATTAAAAAATTATATTAATTGAAAAATTATTCAAATTAAAATATTTTTTCTTTTTAAATGGCCATTATGGGAAAAATTTTCATCATATTAAAAAGTACTAATATCTTAATATTCCTTTTAATAAATTTGGGTTGAAACCCTTCAATGTTTTTTTGTAAAAGTAATATTTTAAAATTTTTTAAAATATTTAATTTTATACTTCAATTTTGGAATAGGTATGTCTTGTAAAATTTTTTAATTAAAATTTTTTAACTGTTATTTATAATATATTTTATATTGAATGATTTAAACCTATAAATATGAAAAAAAATTTTAGATTTTTTTATTCATCATTGTTCAAATTTTTAAAATACTAATAAAAAAAAATATATAAATATTTTTTTTTTTTTGCATTTTATCTAAGATTTTGAATGAAAGTTGATTTTAAATTTTCATAATATAAAAATGATAATTTTTAAATCATTTTAATTAATATTTAAAATAAATTGTATTTTGATTTGTTAAATTTACTTTAAATCATATTTTTAAATTTTAAATTGTTTTCAATTCATAATTTATAATAGAATTTACAAAGATGAATTAGAATTTTAACAAAAGGGTATTTTATCTGGAAAAGGATGCATATTTTCCTTTTAGTATAACGAAAGTAATAATATAATTTTTTCTTAAATTACATTGAAAATATCTAATACTTTAAAGTTTGGGTTTTAAATCAACCTTTAGAATTTTCATCCAAAATAGGTTTCTCAATGTATTTTAAACCAATTTTTTTAAAATTATGATTTTATTTTCAATGATACATTTTTTTTTAAATTTTTAAAAATATTTGGCAAATTTAACATTGATTTTTTCCCCATTGGTTTTAGAAAAAATTAATAAAGATATGACATATGAACTGAAAAAATCTTTTAACAATATTCAAAATAAATGATTTTTTTTCAAAAAATTTAGCAATTTGAATTTATAAAAAACCCCTTCGGAAATTAAACTTGTATTTTAAAATTTTGGTTTTTAATACAACTTTAAATATAATTTTCTTCAAATTCCTGGCATCCAATATATTTCATTATTTTCATATAAATTGAATAATTTTAAATACTCTTACACAAATTTTAAAGTCTTTTTAAATTTCGTTGTTCAATTAAACTTAATTTTATTTTTTTTTAAAATATTTTATAATCTATTAGTTATATACGTTGTCTAGCCCAAATCCCTAAATCTTTATTAATATTAAAAAGATATTATATTTAAATGACTAAAATACTCATATAAATATTTTTTTAAAGAATAAACTGAGTAAAATTTTTTTATTTAAAATTAATAATTTAATGAAGTTATTTTAATATATTAAAAGGGAAGGGCATATAGTTTCGTTAAATTAATTTTAAATATTTTATTTAAGAATATTAATAATTTCATGTTAATAATTTGATAGATAGTGTATATGAAAAATTCATATTTTTTATTAATTTGTTTAATTATTAATAGTTTGATAAGATGTAAACATAGAAAATAAAAATTTTGATAAATTTAAACTTATTTTGTTATATTTGGAATAATATTAATTTTATTTGATGCATTTTAAGTATTATTGGTAATTATTTAATTTATTTAATATTTGTTTATAAGCTTAAATGCCTATTATTTTTTTGGTTTAATGTTAAATTTTTAATTATTGAAATTAATTTTAAAAAGTAAATTGAAAAAGAATGTTTTTGATTTTTAAAGTAGCATTTTTTGTTCAATAATATTGATATATTTAGTTTTTGGGTTTTTAAAAATTTTTTGTATAATAAAAGGTTTAAAAAAATTTTAATTTTTTAGATTTTTTATTAAATTATTTGTTTAATAAATAATTAAAAATCCTTTGTTTTAAAATTAAAATTTCCTTAATTTTTTTTTGATTATTTTAATTTTCTTTATAATCTATTTAGAAAACTATTTAAAGTTTAAATTTCAAATTTTTGTAATTTTTATTTTTTTTTTATTTAAGAAATTTTTTGGGTAAATGTAAAATAAATGCTTAAATATATTTTTGTTTTTTCTAAATTTTGTATTCTTAAACTAAAGATATATTATAATTTTTAATTATAATTTGAGAAATTTTTTTATTTTTGAAAAATTTTTTTGGTTTTTAAAAAAATTTAAATTAGGAAAATAATTTTTGGTTTTTTAAATTATCTTATAAACTTATTTTTAAAAATTTTTAAATGGAAATATATTTTAAAATAATATTTTTTTTATTCTAGAAATGCATTCTTGTATTAAAAATTGTAGATTTATATTTTTGTTTTTAAATATTTTAAATTTATAAACTTTTTTATTTTAAAAAAGGTTAAATTTTATCGTATGTATATTTTAAAATTAGTTTCAAAAACGTAACAAAATTTTTTATCGTGTAGATTTTGAAATGGGTACTTTCTATAAAATTGTAAATAAATTAAATGTAAAATTAAAACTAATATGTAATATTAATATTTTATTAAACCCCAAATTTTTGTTTCACATATTTATGATTTTATTTTATGGTTTTTTTTAAAATACTTTTAATGAATTTTTTTAAAGTAAAAATTTTTAAAAAAAAATTGACGTGAAATAATTATATTGTCTAGACGTATACAATTGTGAAAAGAAAAAAATTCAGAAAAATATTAGACTTATAATTTTTATCAATTTAAAAAATTCAAAACTATGATAGTTTCTATAATATATAAAATTCAAAGTTTAATTTAAATGTGAATTCAAATGTTTTTTTTCTATGAAAATTCTTAAATTTGTCTCAATAATTGATATTTTCATATTGAGATTTTACCTAAAAGTATGTAAATTTTTAAATGCGTTTAAAACCTGATTATAAGTTAAATGCATTTTGGTGCCATTACAGTTTTAATAAATATCATTAATGGGTATTTTTGATTTATCGGCCTTGGAAAAAAAGGTACTTGCAACTATGAATGATTTAAAAAATATTTTCATTTAAATGTTGGCATTTAAATATTTTTAAATTTTTGGGGAATCAGCTTAAATTATATTATGATCCATCATGAATTTTTTAAAATATCCTAAACCTTTGATTTACTGATATCCAATTTAAAGGTTGAGTGATTAATATATAAAGGTAAATTTTTCTAAGATTGGAATTATGCGTCTTGTTGAAAATTTAAATTGGTTAATATTAAAATTATATTTTAAATATTACATTTTGATATTCACCAAAACCCAAAGTAATTCAAATAAATTTATCTTTAAATTTACATTCGGCAATTATTTAATTTTTAATATGAGTTTTAAAATTTAAGTGATTTTTTTTTTTTGAATAAATTTTTATTATGGAAATTAATTTATTAAAATTGAATTGAAATCTTTTTGATTTTTTACACGTTGGAATAATATTGTAATAATTTTTTGAGTTATAATTTAATTAAATTTTTTTTTATTTTTAAAATTTTTTCAATTTTTTTTAAAGTATATATAAGGAATTCTACCAGTCATATTAGAAATTTATTTAAAAAAATTATTTTTGATTAAATACGAAATATTATTTTAGAAATTTTTATTAAACTATTTCTTCCAATTTGCAAAGGTTTCTCTATCTCTAAAAAGTATATACCTTTAAAATTTTTTATAATATGCTCAAATGGGCTTTTCTGTTTATTGAATTATTATTTAAGCCTAATTTAATAATTAATACATTTATAAACCTTTTTAAAAAAATTGGCATTTATTTTTAAAAGGTTTATTGTTACCTTTAATTTCTTTATTTTCAAATATGTAAAATTATTGAATAATATTATGAAAATATGGCATTAAACAGAATTTTTTTTTCACTTCTTAATAATTTTAAAAAATTAAATCTAATAGAATTTTAACAATTTTTTTTTTGGGTAAATCGTTTAGTTAACCTAGGTAAATCTCTGCAAAAGTTAATCGAATTAAAGTTTTTCTTAATATAACAATGAAACTTTTCCTAATAGATATTTTAAATGAAACTTATAGTGGATTATTTTTTTCTTTAGGTTTTTACAGGCAAAACTGATTTTTTTTTCAAATTTTAAAACTCGGATTTCAATTCTTTAAATATTAATTATTTACAAAAAATTTCAACTTAAATTTGAACAAAAGTTATTTTTGAAAATAGATTTTTGATACTATTAGCATACACTAATTTAAATAATCTCATTTTTTAAAATTTATTAATACTAAATATCTTTAATTCAGGTTTAAAAATAAATTGAGATTATAACAAGGCTATCAGTCTTTTAAAATTTTTTTAAAGCATAATTTGTTTTAAAGTTAGTATTACTATTGTCTTAAAATACATTTCCATTGCAGCTTTTTGAAATATTTTAAATTTTGAATTTGAAATATTATTGTATAACCCCTTTGTTAAAAATAAATATACAAATTACCATTAAATATTTAAAATTTTAGAAAAAATTTTATAAAATATTTTCACATATATAGAAATTACATAAATTTTGTTTCAAAAAAATATATTTAAGGGAATTTGATCTTTTAATTTGTTTTTAGATATTTTTAAGGTATATTTTGAAATTAAAAATAGGCGGAATAGTAAATTATTTTTCAAATTATTGTTTAAATTAATTTGAATTGTAATAGTATGAATCGTTAAGAATTTATTGAAATATTTATGATTTTAGGTTAACAATTAATTAAATTTTATTTGTTTTTAACATTTTTCATAATTTAACATTTACGGCTTTAAAATGTTCGTTATAAAATTTTAATTTAAACAAAAGATTTTGTGTTAATTAATTAAAATATTTTTTGATTAAAATCATTTTTAATAAAAACGGAACATTTTGAGGAAATATATTTTTCTTAAAATTATATTTTTTAATAATTTAGTTTTTAAAAGGTTTAATGGTAATTTGATTTGCTTACTGAAAAGTTTTTTTAGTATCTATAATTTAAGAATTTTATTAAATTAAAAATAATATTAGAAATATTGGTTAAGTTTATAATTAATCTTAATATTAGCTTTATTTAGATTTTTAATAGTTTAAAATTTTAGTTTTATCTGAAAATACTTTTTTAATAGGAAAAATTAAGGTTATATTTTTAATTGTTTTAAAAAATTTTTATTATTTGTAAAAAAATTTAATATGAATAGTAATTTATTTATTAAGTTTTATTTTGTATTTAATTTAATATGGCCAAATTTTTTTTTTTAAATTTGAAATTTTTATAATTTTTTGGTTACTATATCATAAAATTATAAAAGAAAATTATTGGAAATGATTTTATACATTTTTTTTTTCAATAAAATTTCCTTAATGAATATATTTTTGGGTTTATTTGTAACGTTTTTTTTATTTAAAACAATTTTAAAATTTTTATATTAAACGTGAAATTTAAATTTTTTTGTATTTTTTAAGAATTGTATTTTGAAATTTAAATTTTATTAGGAAATTATATTTTTGTAAATTTTTAAATGTTTTTTTATTTAATACTATTAAACTATTATAAGTAAATACTAAAATTTATTAATTTTTTTTGATTTAAAATTTTTTTTTAAAATAATAATCTTAATAAAATTTTTTGTTTGTCTCAATGTTAATTTTAAATTAGAATTATTTATATTTTTAACATTTTTAAAATATAATTTGATTATAAGGAAAGTTTTTTTTAAAATTTTTAAATAAATCTAATTTTAAGTTAGTTAAAAATGTTTGCTTTAAACTATTTAAAAGTACATTTAATTAAAGTTTTAATTAAATTTTTTTTTGATTGGAAATATTAGGTAAAACATGTTTTAATGTGATTATGCTTTTGTGTTTGAACTAATTGTAATTTTCATAATTAAAGATTTATTTTATTTAAAAATTTTTAATTTAAATCTAATTAATTTTTCTATAGTCTTTTAAAATTGTCCAAATTCATTTTCGATTGTTGAATTTATAAAATTGTATATAATACCATCTGTAAAATAAAAGAAATTTGGATAAAATTCCACTCTTAATGTTTATACAAATTTTTAACTTTTTTCTTAAAAAATAGTTTTTATTTAAAAAATTGGACTTTTTTATAATTAATAATTTGAAATTTTCTTAAATTTTTTTTTAATAGGCCAAAAAAATTAAAAAAACTAATTTTTAAAGAGATTATTTACCGTAGTACAACTTTTTGTGATAATGAAAAATAACTTTAGAAGAATTGTGATTGAAATTTAATAATTAATAAAATTTCACAGTATTGGAATAGAAATTTTTATTTATAAAATATTTTCCAAATTATAAGGTCTAGTTTAAATCATTTTTTTTTTTTTAATATCTTGTGTATATTGTCTATATTTCTTTAGAAATTACAATTCGTCCAGTAAATCTTAATTAAATCTACAAACTTGAGTTGATAAATCAAAAATTCATTAAGGTGCAGAATATTTAGTCAATATCTTTGGGGGCTAAAAAATTTTTAGTAAAATTTTAAAAAATTTTTTTTAAATATAATGATTTCAAAATAATTTTTTCCACAAGAATGAAAAAGGGATTTAAAAAAATTTTAAATTTTTTTGGGTTTGGAAACTTTAAAAAATTTTTTTTTAATACACATCCGCCAAAAAAATCCAAGATTTTTAAACTTC
>JACEEZ010003644.1:255000-267936 GCA_016584305.1 Chionoecetes opilio | reverse complement strand
GGGACCAAAACCAGACTTGGAGATGGCAGGAAGGTAATGTTTGGCCTTACTCTTTCTACTTAGTATGTCAAAAATAATATAGAGCCCAATTATTCTACTTTGTATGATTGCTTTCAGTGCAATAGTAACCATATTTTTTTTACTTTTGAGTATGAAAACGTTATTCAAAACATCTTCAACGTCTTCAAAACCGCAAACATTTTCCACATTTTTTAGTGCTAGTATTAGTGTCAACATCAACATTACTATCACCACCACAACCAATGAAAGATCAGGGAAAAACCCTTTACTATAGGCCCTCACAAAAGCAAACACACACACACACACACCAAACCCCACACACACACACACACACACACCACACAACACACACACCACCCACACCCACACCCACACCCACACACACACACACACACACACACATCAGGAAATTTATATATATGGAAATTTAAAAAAATGTGTAACAGTATATCCTTGAAGAGTACACAATTTGAACAAAGCATCATCCAACCACCCATTCGATAAAAAATCTTTCCATTTCTTTCAAGCTCAGGGGCGACCGAGGTGGCGACGCGGCGGCGGGTGGGGTGACGGCGGGGTGGGTTGAGGGCGGGGTGGGTGAGGGCGAGGGTGGGTGGGGCGGCGGGGTGGGTGAGGGCGGGGGGGGGTGAGGGCGGGGGGGGGGTGAGGGCGGGGTGGGTGGGACGAGGTGGGTGACGGCAGGGTGAGGTGAGGGCGGGGTGGGTGAGGCGGGGGGGGGGGCGGGTGGGTGAGGGCGGTGGTGGGGAGGGCGGGAGGAGGGGTGGTGGGGAGGGCGGGTGAGGGGAGGGGGGGGTGGGTGAGGGCGGGGGGTGGGTGAGGGCGGGGGGGTGGGGGTGAGGGCGAGATGGGTGATTGAGGGCGGGGTGGGTAGGGGGGAGGTGGGTGAGGGCGGGGGGTGTGGGCGCGGGGGGGTGAGGGCGGGGTGGGTGAGGGCGGGATGGGTGAGGGCGGGGGGGGTGAGGGCGGGGTGGGTGAGGGCGGGGTGGGGAGGGCGGGGTGGGTGAGGGCGGGTGTGGTGAGGGCGGGTGGGTGGGGGGCGGGGGGGTGAGGGCGGGGTGGGTGAGGGCGGGGTGGGTGAGGGCGGGGTGGGTGAGGGGGGGGTGAGGGCGGGTCGGTGGGTGAGGGCGGGGTGGGGTGAGGGCGGGGGTGGGTGAGGGCGGGGTGGGTGAGGGGCGGGTGGGTTGAGGGTTGGGTGAGGGCGGGGTGGTGTTGAGGCGGGTGGGTGAGGGCGGGGTGGTGAGGGCGGGTGGGGAGGCGGGATGGGTGAGGCAAGGCCGTCTCAATCTATAAAGGCCTGCGCCTGAGATTTATGACGTCACGGACTGAGTCTCGTACGAGGCCACCGAGATGACAAGTTACCTACATAATTATATGTTTATCAGTATAAAAGATATATTGTTATCTTCGGAAATGTTTGTTCTATAATATTATCAAAATAAAAACCCGTAAAAACACACTAAAGAAATGCCATTATGAGACTCTCAAGAAATATGCATGAACTTTTAAACTCTTCACCATTTAATATTTTCTCGAAAACATTTTACATGGAGAACATCAATAGAAGTGGAATTTAGTTAGCTTTCCATTGCTATATTTTATTTTCTGATAAATGAATTAGCAGCATGCATAAATTAGCGTTAACTAAATACATAAACATCATGAAATCGGGTAATTTCCTACCTAATTATATGTTTATCAGTATAAAAGATATATTGTTATCTTCGGAAATGTTTATTCTATAATATTATCAAATAAAAACCGTAAAACAGACTAAAGAAATGCCATTATGGAGACTCTCAAGAAATATGCATGAACTTTAACTCTTCGCCATTTAATATTTTGCTCAAAAACATTTTACATGGAGAATATCAATAGAAGCGGAATTTAATTAGCTTTCCATTGCATATTTCGTTTCTAAAATGAATAGAACCATACATAAATAGCGTTAACTAACTAAAAGATCATGAAATCGGGAATTTTTCCCGATGTGATGTTATTATTTAAGTGTAACGCTAATGATGTATGGTTATAATTCATTTATCAGAAAACAAAAATATATCAATGAAAGCTAATTAAATTCAGCTTTATTGATATTCTCCATGAAAATATTTCGGGCCAAAATATTAATGGCGAAGAGTTTAAATTCATGCATATTTCTTGATTCATAATGGCATTTCTTTAGATGTGTTTACGGTTTTATTTGATAATATTATAGAAACAAACATTTCAATGATAACAGTATATCTTTTATACTGATTAAACATATATTAGAAAATATGAAATCCCGAAGATTTAATCATGTATATGTATTTAGCTAAACGCTAATTTTATGCATGTGACAATTTCATTTATTTCAGTAAACGAATATATCAAGGGAAAAAGCGAATTAAAATCCGCTATCTATTCATATTCTCCATTTAGATAAAATGTTTTTGTTGAAGCAATAATATTACATGGCGAAGATTAACAGTGGGTGAAAGGTGGGTTGCAATGGATGAGCCGATGTACCGCCGTACATCCAACGAGAAAGCTCGGCTCTACTGACTCGCATGTAAGAAGACTCTTATGACGTCACGTCATCTCGCTCCAGGCGAGAGCTTTTACATACAGACGGTTTGGGGAGGGCGGGCGTGGGTCGAGGGCGGGGTTGAGCGCGGTGGTGGGCATGGGTAGCCCGCATTAGGCGAGGCGTAGGGTAGGGCGGGCTTGGGTGAGGGCGGGGTGGGGGTGAGGGCGGGGTGGGTGAGGGCGGGGTGGGTGGAGGGGGGGGTGGGTGAGGGGGGAGGGGGTGAGGGCGGGGTGGGTGAGGGCGGGGTGGGTGAGGGCGGGGTGGGTGAGGGCGGGGGTGGGTGTGAGGGCGGGTGGGTGAGGCGGGGTGGGTGAGGGCGAGGTGGGTGAGGGGGCGGTGGGTGAGGGCGGGGTGGGTGAGGGCAGGGGTGGGTGAGGGCGGGGTGGGTGAGGGCGGGGTGGGGTGAGGGCGGGTGTGGGTGAGGGGGGTGGGTGAGGGCGGGTGGGTGAGGGCGGGGTGGAGTGAGGCGGGGGGTGAGGCGGGTGGGTGAGGGCGGGAGATGGGTGAGGGCGGGGTGGGTGAGGGCGGGACGGGTGAGGGCGTGGTGAGGCGGGGTGGGTGAGGGACGGGTGGGTGAGGGCGTAGGGCGGGGTGGGTGAGGGCGGGTGAGGTGAGGGCGGTGGGGGGGGACGGGAGGGGTGAGGGCGGGGTGGGTGGGGCGGTGAGTGGGAGGTGCGGGGGGGGTGAGGGCGGGGATGGGTGAGGGCGGGGTGGTGAGGGCGGGGTGGGTGAGGGCGGGGTGGGTGAGGGCGGCGGGTGGGTGAGGGACGGGTGGGTGAGGGGCGGGTGGGGTGAGGGCGGAGTGGGTGGGCGAGGTGGAGGGCGGGGTGGGTGAGGGCGGGGTGGGTGAGGGCGGGGTGGGTGAGGGCGAGGGAGTGGGTGAGGGCGGGGGGTGGGTGAGGGCGGGGTGGGTGAGGGCGGGGTGGGTTTGAGGGCGGGGTGGGTGAGGGCGGGTGGGTGAGGGCGGGGTGGGTGAGGGCAGGGTGGGTGAGGGCGGGGTGGGTGAGGGCAGGGTGGGTGAGGGCGGGGGTGGGGTGAGGGGCGGGTGGGTGAGGGCGGGGGGGTGAGGCGAGGTGGGTGAGGGCGGGGTGGGTGAGGGCGAGTGGGGTGAGGGCGGGGTGGGTGAGGCGGAGGGGTGAGGGCGAGGTGGGTGAGGGCGGGGTGGGGTGAGGGCGGGGTGGGTGAGGGCGGAGTGGGGTGAGGGCGAGGTGGGTGTGAGGGCGGGGGTGGGTGAGGGCGGGGTGGGTGAGGGCGGGATGAGTGAGGGCGGGGTGGGTGAGGGGGGGGGGTGGGTGAGGGCGGGGTGGGTGAGGGCGGGGTGGGTGAGGGCGAGTGGGTGAGGGCGAGGTGGGTGAGGGCGGGGTGGGTTGAGGGCGGGGTGGGTGAGGGCGGATGGTGGGTGAGGGCGAGGTGGGTGAGGGCGGGGTGGGTGAGGGCGGGGTGGGTGAGGGCGGGATGAGTGAGGGCGGGGTGGGTGAGGGCGGGGGGGGGTGAGGGCGCGGGGTGGGTGAGGGCGGGATGAGTGAGGGCGGGGTGGGGGTGAGGGCGGGGGGTGGGTGAGGGCGGGTGTGGGTGAGGGCGGGGTGGGTCGAGGGCGGGGTGGGTGAGGGCGAGTGTGGGTGAGGGCGGGGTGGGTGAGGGCGGGGGGGTGGGTGAGGGCGGGGTGGGTGAGGGCGAGGTGGGTGAGGGCGGGGTGGGTGAGGGCGAGGTGGGTGAGGGCGAGGTGGGTGAGGGCGGGGTGGGTGAGGGCGGGGTGGGTGAGGGCAGGGTGGGTGAGGGCGAGGTGGGTGAGGGCGGGGTGGGTGAGGGCGGGGTGGGTGAGGGCGGGGTGGGTGAGGGCGGGGTGGGTGAGGGCGGGGTGGGTGAGGGCGGGGTGGGTGAGGGCGAGGTGGGTGAGGGCGGGGTGGGTGAGGGCGGGGTGGGTGAAGAGGATCGAAGGAGGAACGCAAGGTATGAAAAGAGACAAATGACGCAGTGTAGAAGGAACACAATGAATAGCGATAGCGGGAGACACCTTTCCTTTTATTCACTTATATATCTATCTACACTTTTTTTATTTACTTAGTATATATCTATCTATACTTTCTTTTTATTCACTTATATATATATCTATACTTTCTTTTTATTCACTTATATATCTATTTATACTTTTTACTTATTTACTAATATATTTATCTATACTTTCATTTTATTTACTTATATATCAATCTATACTTTATTTTTATTCATTTATATATCTATCTATAATTTATTTTCCTACAGTTACGAAGCAAACAGCACAACACAAGATTGGAATTTCGTCATAGAAAAAGAAAAAAAAAATTAGTTCGAACACAATTTTAAGTCGAATAATTTATTGAAGCTTCCTTATACGTCCCTAGTAACTAGTATATATAACTAGTCCCCCCATACTTGTAATAAAACAGTGGTACATTGGGTACATTTAGGGGATGCGGTAGCAGAGCGGCTAGCGTCTCCGAGTGGCGTTCTCGGTGACCCGAGTTCGATCCCCGACGAAAACCAAAATCTTTCTGCACCCTCGAGTGGCCTAAGAACACCCACATGCTCTGCCCATTAACTCTACCTTCGATTGCGAGTGCATCGGAGGACACAGGGGGGCGGCATGAGGCTCTAATCACAGGCGTCACTATAGAAATCCTGCCTGCGCCACCACGGGCGAGGGCCAACCATCACAGCCCTAGAGTGAACCTCCAGGGCCTACCATCCGAGCCTTAGAAGTTACTGCCTACAGGCGCTATAGGCACTAATGTAAAAAAATAATAATAATAAAACATAATAATAGTAATAATAATAATAATAGTAATAATAATATAATTATTATTAATAAGAAGTCAGACCATCAGAATATAATTTTCGTGGCCAGAAATGACGGACATATTCAACCCTAAAATCGTTACGTGCAGTGTCAGTAAAATTAGGGTTCTCAGCACAGTACATTAAGCAGACACGACCCCTACTGCCCCCCCCCACCCCCACCCACGGCCCACCCTGTCCCCCACGATCCCTGCCCCCCCCCCCCCCCCCCGGCTACCAGCTGTCCACGCCGCGTCACAGGTGGTGTGGGGTGCTGGATGGCCTGTTACTACTCATGAATCAACGCGGCAACAACTGTCCAACATTTCATGGAATATAGCAGTGTGTGCTTTTATTATCGAATATTACAGTTTTGTTTTCGAATATTGTACTTTTTTATTCTTTTTATTTAGTACTGCCGTGTTTTTCAGCAAATATTACCGTTTTGTTTTCCAATACTGTGGTTTTTTTAATTATTTATTTAGTGCTGCCGCATTGAGTTTTATATAATACCACCATATTGTGATTTATATGAAATACTACCGTGCACTTTAAGTCTAATTTTTGCAATGCTATTTTTTCAGTGTGTATCATGAGTTATATAACATTGTCATGCATTATTGTATCTTTTTAAGTAACCATCTATGACCCAAGAGGGCGTCACAACACATACTATCACAACAATACTATAACTCTGCTATTTCAATTCACATGTCTAATAAATAACACTACATCTAAATACTGAACACATAACACTATAATAAATGAAGAGAATCCCATTTCCCGCAAACCTATATAGGATCTACATACAGACATACACCCACCACTCTAGTATGTGTGTGTGTTGGTGACAGGCTCTGCGACGCCCAAAGGACCAAGGTATGCATGCACAGGGCGGCGACAGCGGGGCGCAATTACCACCACACGCAGGCGGCGACAACACAGATGAAAACCTTCCGGCGATGTATTTGCCCTGGTGCCTTGCAGGTTTACTCTTACATTACGACCTTCCACTGTGTGTGTGTGTGTGTGTGTGTGGTGTGGTGTGTGTGTGTGTTGTGTGTGTGTGTGATGTGTGTGTGTGTGTGTGTGTGTGTGTGTGTGCGCGCGCGCGCGCGCGCGCGTGCGTGCGTGCGTGCGTGCGTGGTGCGTGCGTGCGTGCGTGCAGTGCGTGCGTGCGGCGTGCGTGCGTGCGTGCGTGCGCGTGCGTGCGTGCGTGCGTGCGTGCGTGCGTGCGTGCGTGGCGTGCGTGCGTGCGTGCGTGCGTGCGTGCGTGCGTGCGTGCGTGCGTGCTGTGCGTGCGTGCGTGCGTGCGTGCGTGCGTGCGGCGTGTGCGTTGCGTGCTGTGCGTGCGTGCGTGCGTGTTGCGTGCGTGCGTGCGTGCGTGCGTGCGTTGCGTGCGTGCGTGTGCGTGCGTGCGTGCGTGCGTGCGTGCGTGCGTGCGTGCGTGCGTTGCGTGCGTGCGTGCGTTGGTGTGTGTGGTGTGTGTGTGTGTGTGTGTGTGGTGTGTGTGTGTGTATCTGTGTGTGTGTGTGTGTGTGTGTGTGTGTGTGTGTTGTGTGTGTGTGTGTGTGTGTGTGTGTGTGTGTGTGGTGGTGTGTGTGTCATCATTGTAGTCTATAAAAGCTATCTATTCAAGGTTTATCAAATTGTGTTGTATTCTCGACAATAAATTCAAAGCATTATGGATGGTGCCGTATACTCTTCTCCTTGTGAATAGTGTTTGTCTTCGTGCCAGGTTTTCGTCTGACTTTTGGGGGTTATAAGTTGATTAAGACCGTGAGGACAAGACTAGTGAACATACATTTAACAATCACATATTAATTTCTGCACTCTTTTGCTGTTTCTGAAATATTATATTGGGATATTCTTGAGCTTAGTCCGTGTAATATCGAAGTTAACTTGTTCAGATGGTACTTTTCTCGTCATCATTGGCACTCTAACTGGCAGTCAACGGGGCACTGAAGCTGGACTTATATAACGATGATGCAACGGAAAAACACCAAACATTACTGGGTGTTATCCTTGTCTCGAAAAAAAGGTGTACCAGAGTATAGTACCAAAATATTGCTAGTGTGGTATTACTTGCCATTCATGTAGTGTAGGGGAGAGCGGGGCAGGTTGCATCGAGGGTAGATTGCATCATTGCCTCTAACTCGCATTAACTTTTTTTATTATTATTTTTGTTGTAGTTGTAGTAGTAGTAGTTTATAGTAGTAGTAGTAGTAGTAGTAGTAGTAGTATTAAGACGATGTACGTGTGATAACATGCGAGTTAGAGGCAATGATGCAACCTACCCTCGATGCAACCTGCCCCGCTCTCCCCTACTCATATTCATATTCGGCACCACCCCATAGCTCCATACCAAGCCGTGCCACTAACACCCTTCCACCAGTTATATAAGTTCGTCGTTTCATCATACATCACCCTGCGACGCGACGTGCACTCTCAGAAAGGGGGGCTATATTAAGGGTAGAATTGTTACATCGCACCATCACTACCCTTTTTAAACCCTATGTCCAGGCTGGAGGGTAGATGCTGCCGATTATACACTTTATCTACCCTTTATCTACCCTTTTTAGAAGAGAGGGTTGGAAAAGGGTATATTTGCGTCGATCCGAAAGGGTATATTTGTAAGGGTAGAAAAAGGGTAGCAGTATTTCATCACTACAAACACCCTTTTTCTACCCTTTTCCTACCCTTCTTTTCTAAGAGTGTGGGCCTAACATCTGCCTCACCTTATAAGTTTCAAGAAATAGAATAACATGCAAGTCGTAGGAAATAAGATTTTATAAGATAGTAAGGCAGTGCTCTTTTCTGCAGCTGCTGATTGTTGCCCATGAAAATGTTGATGACGGTGATGATGATGATGATGATGGTAGAAAATGCACATGTAGATTTTCTTACAAAATTTAGATATTTCAATCTTTCGCCTCCTCTTGCCAACGTTATTTGGCCACCACCATCCCCGCCACGAGCCCACCACGACCACAATTAACAATATGCCACTATTAAACAGAAATGTTCCACACACCTCCAGCTTCTCTCTCTCTCTCTCTCTCTCTCTCTCTCTCTCTCTCTCTCTCTCTCTCTCTCTCTCTCTCTCTCTCTCTTCTCTCCTCTCTCTCTCTCTCTCTCTCCTCTCTCTCTCTCTCTCTCTCTCTCTCTCTCTCTCTCTCTCTCTCTCTCTCTCTCTCTCTCTCTCTCTCTCTCTCTCTCTCTCTCTCTCTCTCTCTCTTTCTCTCTCTCTCTCGCCTCCATCTCGCCACCGCTTTCAACAATACGCTCGAACAAATTCACGAGACCATTTCCACAATATGTTGTACAACGCGCGCCTGTCCCTCCTTCCTTAAGAATAAACACAACAAAGTGACTGCGTGGCTGCCTCAAACGGCTCAGTGTTTAGGTCTGTAAGTCCTCTCACGCAGCACCCAACAATTCATTCCACTTGAACGCTGCACCCAAGTTTTGTGCAACGCTCAATTAATTAAGTCTTAGGTGAATATGTATGTATCTTAAAAGGCACACCATCGACATTATTAATATTATCATTATAATTAATAGTAGTAGTAATTGATTGATTCATTGATTGAGTTTGCCAAAATGTTACAAGTTAACATAATTCATACATATTTACAAAAATCAGTTAGTGGCATTAGTCCGCTGAGCATTTGCTCCCTAGCGGACAGAACAATAATTATAATTTATACAGCTATGAAAATATATCGAGGGCGGCAATATATTAACAAATTATATCCTAAATATTCCTTAGTATGATATATACCTAAGCAATAAATTTTCCCTATACACTAGCCATAACAAATCATAAAACACGAAATACTATTACACAAATATATTTACATATATTATTCCCTGCTATTTTGACTTTGAAAATTATATAAATATCTTTTAAGCTTAACTTCGAATGTATTGACATTAATAATTGCCTTCAAATCATTAGGTATTGCATTCCAAAATTGTGGCCCAACACAGTGTAAAGAAAATGTATATAGTGTTTGTTGTACGTGCTTGTGGGAAAAATCAGAGCAATATTATTTCCCCTTGTACCTTGACTGTGGTGGAAAACTGTAAATATTTTACTGTTTTGATCACTGTTATTTATATCATTAATAATAGTTAGTAACAAAAAGTATTTCCTAACGAGATCAAATTTTAGCAGCCCTAAATCATTAAATAACATAGCAGTAGAATCATATTTACCTCTAAAGCAAATTGTTCTGTTGAGTTTCTTTTGAGACACAAAAACATCTTTTATGATTGTAGGCCAAGTACATCCCCAGATAGATATACAATATATAATGTAAGGGTAGCAAAGAGAATAATAAATGTTCCGTAATGCCTCAATCGTTAGGTTGTGTCGAATTTTGTATATGATTCCACACATTTTTGATAAATTTAAGCACACAGACTGAATATGATTTTTCCAGTTCAAATTTTCGTCAATTACAACACCCAAGAATTTTGTACTAGACACTCGTTGTAGTTCACACCCTCTCAAGAATATTGATTCTAAGTTATTAGTAATAGAACGACTTTGAAATAAGTCGCCAGTAGCAGTAGTAGTAGTAGTAGTAGTAGTAGTAGTAGTAGTAGTAGTAGTAGTAGTAGCAGTAGTAGTAGTAGTAGTAGTAGTAGTAGTAGTAGTAGTAGTAGTAGTAATAATGAACGTAGTAGTAGTAGTAGTAGTAGTATAGTAGTAGTAGTAGTAGTAGTAGTAGTAATAATAGTAGTAGTAGTAGAAGTAGTAGTAGTAAAAGGTAATAGTAATAGAGGTAGTATAGCAGTAGTAGTAATAGTGGTAGTAGTAGTAGTGGTAGTAGTAGTAGTGGTAGAAATAGTAGTGGTAGTAGTAGTAGTGGTAGAAGTAGTAGTAGTAGTAGTAGTAGTAGTAGTAGTATAGTAGTAGTAGTAGTAGTAGTAGTAGTAGTAGTAGTAGATTAGTAATAGTAGTAGTAATAGTAGTAGTAGTAGTAGTAGTAGTAGTAGTTGTAATAGTAGTAGTAGTAGAAGTAGTAGTAAACGTAGTAGTAAACGTAGTAGTAATAGTAGTAGAAGTAGTGTTAAACGTAGTATTAAACGTAGTAGTAATAGTAGTAGTAGTAGTTGTAGTAGTAGTAATAGTAGTAGTTGCAGCATGCGTCCTGTACAACTATAACCTACACGTACCACTGGAGACAGCCTGGCAAGCACGCCCTTAACACCCAGACAGAGCTGAAAGGCCATCTGACAAAGAGATTGCAAACACTCCCAAATAAAATAAAATAAATTGTTGGTAACGCATCCGTGAACCTACGATACGCAGCGGCCATCCGGACATGAAAACTAACCTTTGACAAATACCAAAACCCTGGTGTCATTACAGCCTGTGGAACTCCCCTCCCCACACCTTCAGAGAGGTGCATTGAAACCCGACAATGAATCACATCTTAAAGAGCACCTTCAGATGTCGAGGAGATGCTGAAGAGTTTCCAGATGAACTGTAGATCAGAGGTTTTTTCTTTTTTTTTCAGTTTTGGGATAGACAGTTGGGGGGAAAGAAGAACTAAAAAGTTAAAAGAAAAGGAAAAAATATGAAAATAACGGGTCAAGGGGCTGTGTGTGAAGCAGCTCTTCATAACCCCAGCCCCACTTTAAAAAAAAAACTATCTATCCGTTGGTGCCTCAAATGCCTTCAGTAACATAAAGCCGGAAGCCATTGCAGTAAGCCATGAACAAAACACACATAAAAACAAAACATAAATATCTACATCAGCAGTTAAGCACCGAAAATCCCGGTGGCGTACAATTGCTTCGGTTATCGTGAAGCACCAGGCATGGGGGGGAGGGCAATGTTACCCTGGTGATGTATACACTCATGGATTGTTCCATTCCATACAAACAAAACAACATATATTCAACATTTGATCATATATAAAGGTCAAATAGGTCGTCAGTGGTAATCCAAATCAACTCCCCGATGGACCTGCAGGGGTGATGGCATCCTGTACCAGAGCATAATCCCTGAATAGAAAACTTTTTTTCAAACGCTCTTAACCCCTTGAAAACCTGAACGTAATTTCCATTGTAATTTGGGTACCATTAGACGATTTTCAGTGAATATAAGCAATATTTTATAGATATGACCTGTTTAGTATCTTTGTCCACTAACAAAGTTGGTATATTAAGTGACTTCTCTTAATTTTATGGCTCGACAACATAAATTTTTGTATAGCAAAGGAAAGATCTGGGCGTGAAGGGGTTAAAAGGGAATCGTGAGGCCTTGCTTCAGGGAGTCACAGGCGATCAGCACAACGCTTGCACAACACGCCAGACACTTATGGATTTAGCAAACAATAACAGTGTATTGTGATGGAGCCAAGAGTAGTAGTAGCAGTAGTAGTAGTAGTAGGAATAGTATTAGTATTAGTATTAGTAGGAATAGTAGTAGTAGTAGTAGTAGTAGTAGTAGTAGTAGTAGTAGTAGTAGTAGTAGTAGTAGTAGTAGTAGTAGTAGTAGTAGTAGTAGTAGTGATGGTTGTAATAGAAGTAGTAAAAAATAGTAGTAGTAGTAGTAGTAGTAGTAGTAGTAGTAGTAGTAGTAGTAGTAGTAGTAGTAGTGATGGTTGTAATAGAAGAAGTAGTAAAATATAGTAATAGTAGTAGTAGTAGTAGTAATGGTGGTGGTGCTGGTTGTAATAAAAGTAGTAAAAAATGGTTGTTATTGTTGTTGTAGTGGATGTCACAGTGACACAATAACACATCCAACGCTCAACCAATGAACAATGTGCACTTTTTTTCATCTCCAAACCATCAACTGGACAACAAAAGCACCATGCATGACTACTACACCACGCCGGAAGTAGACACCAAACTCCCCCCTTCCCTATATTTTTTTCTTTTCCACGCGGAACCAACACGTTTTTCCGCATCGCGTTTTCTGTTGTATTAAGTGGATCCTTTGTGGCACCATAGCCCTCGACGACATGGCAGGCAGGCAGGCAGGCAGGCAGGCAGGCAGGCAGGCAGGCATGAAAGGAGACAGGAAGGCAGGGAGACAGGCAGGAAGGCAGGCAGGGAGGCAGGCAGGAAGGCAGGCAGGCAGGCAGGCAAGCAGGCAGGAAGGGAGGCAGGCAGGCAGGAAGGCAGGAAGGGAGGCAGGCAGGAAGGCAGGAAGGGAGGCAGGGAGGCAGGCAGGCAAGAAGGCAGCGCAGTCCTGGCATTGTATTTACTCCACTCGGGTTCACTATTGCCTCATTATCATGTGTCTAAATCCCCTACCGTCAATAACACTATAGTCGCCACTGCACTAATGTCGCCAGGCGAATTTCACAGGCGAATATTACGAATGTTAGCATCACTACAGACTTGTATGTGCCACTTAAGACATGTACATAATATAAACTACTGTGCATGCCTCTTCGGTGGCAGATACAGGTCTGTAGTGATGCTAAAGTTCGAAATAAATGGCGCCTGGCGACATTAGTGCAGTGGCGACTATCATGGAGGTAGTA
>JACEEZ010003644.1:165000-250000 GCA_016584305.1 Chionoecetes opilio | reverse complement strand
ACTAGGGCAATAAAATAAATACGTTACAAAAAACCCGCACATCACCGGTCCCTCTAGAGCAGATAAAGACGCAAATAAAAAGAAATATATAAAAAAGGGAAGATTCGCTGCTTTAACTTACGTACTCCTGTCACCACAAAAAGAAAAGCTAAATATTTACCCTCAGTCTCAGCTTAAATAATACCAAAGTCTAATCCTAAAGGTCTGACATACACAATATATAATTGTTCCGTTTGATATTGCTGTGTAAATCCACTTAAATCGTCCAGTTATCGTATATTGTCCTTCTTCGTATATAAGCTTAACATTCTGCACTTGAATATTCTGTTTATCATTTCATACCTTTACGCTTTGGACCTTATATTATCCTACGTATATTACACTACACAAGCAATATTTTACTCTATAACACTGCACTACACACACGCATGCACCCACAAGCTCCTATCAAACCTAGCAATAACACCTAATACATATAGCGTAAAGGACTGTCATTCTCGTCGCCTTCCCCACTCTCTGTGCACTGCCTAAGCACACATAAATACCACCACTACTACTACCATCATCACAGACGGGGGTGTTAGTAGTAGGGGTTCTCTATCATCGTTCTCTGTGACCTGCTTAAATTGTACGTGCACCTGGTAACATAACGTGCCACTTTCACGAAGAAGAGGAGGAGGAGGAGGAGGAGGAGGAGGAGGAGAGGAGGAGGAGGAGGAGGAGGAGGAGAGGAGGAGGAGGAGGAGGAGGGAGAGGAGGAAAATACGAAAAAGATGTAGAAATTAAAAAAACAAGATAAAGAATAAAAAAACAAGAGGTAGAAGAAAAATATAAAATTTACTTTACACTCTTCTTTTCTAAAACACACACACACACACACACACACACACACACACACACACACACACACACACACACACACAACACACACACTACTCACTACCACATTACTGTCTGGTTCTCTCTCATCTCCGTCTTCTGTCCCACTCTCACTCTCTCCACTCTCACTACTCACTCCTCCACTCTCTCCTCTCTCTCTCTCTCTCTCTCTCTCTCTCTCTCTCTCTCTCTCTCTCTCTCTCTCTCTCTCTCTCTCTCTCTCTCTCTCTCTCTCTCTCTCTTCTCTCCTCTCTCTCTCTCTCTCTCTCTCTCTCTCTCTCTCTCTCTCTCTCTCTCTCTCTCTCTCTCTCTCTTCTCTCTCTCCTCTCTCTCTCTCTCTCTCTCTCTCTCTCTCCTCTCTCTCTCTCTCTCTCTCTCTCTCTCGAATCTTCATCTCACCACCACTATACCCCAATTTCATCATTACTACTGCTTCCTCTTTTTCCTCCTCATAAAAAAACCTCCTATAGCAATTTTCTTTTTTTCCTTCTTTAACCTTTTTATTCTATCCTCATTTGCTATTCCCTCACTTCCTCCCTCTTCAACACCTTCACCATTCCTTCTGCCCTGCACATCTATACGCAACTATACTCCTCTTTCTCTCTCTCCCACTCTTTCCCGCGGCCTGACCCTCAAACCTGACATCAGAGGTCATTACGGCTGCCCATGCAAGACTGAGTAAGAGGCCAAATCATCACCCACCATGCAGAGTTACTTATAGTTAAAGTGGATTTTCTTGATAACTTTCACTCCTACCTTCCTTCCTTTTTTTTTTTTGGTGTGTGTGTGTGTGTGTGTGTGTGGTGTGTGTGTGTGTGTGTGTGTGTGTGTGTGTGTGTGTGTGTGTGTGTGTGTGTGTGGTGTGGTGGGGGGGGGGGGGGGGGGGGGGGGGGCTAATCCCATCAAGAGAGCCAATCGCAACACCTTTATGTCCACGTAGCACCCAACACTCCCTGACCACCTCGAGTGTAAGGATCAACACTGCTTTTTTTTAAGGGATCACGGAAATAAGACATAAAAGCTGGATAGGAATTTAGATGAAAGTCTGCCTTTAATTAAGCAAAAAAAAAAAAAAAATTCCAGTCAATTTTCTCATTATCTTTCTGAGCAATAGCTACAAGTTATTTTTCTAAATTATAAAAAACTGGCCAAAGAAAGAAAAAAAAGAAAAGCGAAACAAAAAGTCTGCAAATTTCCAATCGTCTTATAGAAGATAGAAGAAAAAAAATTTGAAGGGTGTTTTGACTTTTCTTGGTGGGATTCGATAGTACTAAAGGTGCCAAAAAGTCCTTAAACGAAACAAAAACACAGTCGCGGAAATACTCCTGAGCAGCAGTAACACCTAATGAGTATATGCACCACCCATCCCTTCACCGCCCTCTGCAGCGCTAGACCAGGCAGCGACGCCTGACTACACGGTCGGCTCAGTCGACCCTGAGAGAGGCACGACGGGCGCGGCGGTGGTCACCGGCCGGGAGGTGCTGCCCTGGAGGACGCCCGACCACTGCTCCACCCTGCAGACGTACCTGGTGGCGATCCAGCATGCCCTGGAGCACGCCCGCCACCGTCGGGAGGAGATGGTAGTTCCACCCTGACTCCAGGTCTGCCTTACAGGTCCTGCAGCAGCTGAGCCCGCCAGCGGACAACGTGCGGCTCGCCACCACCATCCTGGGCCTCATCAAACGGATCGCCGCGCAGGGGCGCCACTTGCGATTAAACTGCAGGTGCCCAGCCACGTTGGACTGCGAGGAATCGAGGCTACTGATCGAGGCCCGCGCAGGCACCAGGTGGCCTACAGTCACCGCCGCCGTTCTGCACCTGCCTACAGCAGGCCAGACGTGCTGCCGCCCACAGCACAGAGTAGCAACACCGGGAGATGGAGGCGTCCTCGCGGCAGGCGGCCTGGTATGCCAAAGCCACCACCTACCGCCCACTGCCAAAGCCTTGCCACTGCTCCCCGTCCGCCAGCTTTCCAGGGCGGACGAGGTCCTGCTGCACGACCTCGAGGTCGGCGACCCAGAGGACGACGAGGATAGGGCAGCCCTGGTGCTCCGACGGGCACAAGAGGACTTGCCTCGGCTGTTGGCAGTGGCGCGCAGCGCCCCTCACCCCCGATGAGCGCACCACACGCCACACAGCGGAATATGGAGTGAGGGGACGTGCCTCCCTCCCTCGCGGCGCGCCTCGCTCACAGCAAGTCACTTGTGTCTCAAGCGACAGGCTGATGCCCGCTCATAATAGCACCCTTAATAGCTTGTCTGAATACACTACACTAACTTGAGGGAACAAGGAACAGAACAGTAAAGGAAAAGATACCCATAAAACGTTAGTACGTATATACAAAGTAGGGAGAAAAATACCCGCTCCCCTCTACCCCCCACCAAACAGTGGCTGCCGAGGGGCGCGGTGACTCACCCTGCCATCACTTGCGATCCTCCGCCACACAAATCAACGCAATCCTCCCGTATCGGTGACCGATGACGCATTCCTCAGGGCTGCAAATCTCATCGCGGCCTCCACTGGTATTACTTTCAACACACAATAGAACACTGAGCGGGGGAAGGGGAGGGAGGGGGGGGTTCCTGGTTACGTGATCCAGAGCCTCGTCCACGCTCCACCCACGCCAGCGCCGCCGTCTTCGCCGAAACAGAATAACAATTACACGAGCGTGACCCGTACTGTTCACATGCCAGTGTGGAGGGAGGGAGGCAGGGAGATAGCACAGTGAGGCAACACATGATACTTGGTACCAAATGCGAGGTGTGAGGGGTGTCCAGGTGTTGAGTGGCTATGTGTTGCTCTATAAAGGGAGATCAAACTAATGTTACAGTACAATTGCCCACTTTTGTTATTGAAGTTGTTTTTGTTGCGAAAGAAATCAGACTTCGTATAAGAGAACTGACTTTTCTTAGCGGGGACTGAAGAAGTTATGGGGGGGTAGGAACGTAAGCTAGATTCGATATTCTTTTTTAGGGTCCGATCCTCTGACAAACCAAAATTATGATTGAAACACGTATGTAACATGAATAAAGATTAAATAAATATTCAAACATGTATATAACAAGAATAAAGATGAAATCAATATATTATTTAAGGCCATGACGTTAAAGCATTCATTGTTAAGGTTGTTGAGCGTTACAGCGTGGTCAGGAAGGTTGGTGGCAGGTGTGTGTTGGGCGGCGGCCTTCCATCACACACCTTTCCAACCTGGCGACCTTCCTTCAATGAGTGTCTGGTTCTGGATCATAACCTGAACTCTCTTCCTGCTTATATTTTTCCACTTTCCTACCACTTCAATTTTTTCAAGAAAGGAGTGATAAGACACCTCCCGAACTAAATTGGCCCAACCCCTTTCTATATTATATTACTGTCTTCTTTATAGGGACTGGCAACTATGCGGTCTGTTCGTTGCTTCTTCTTTTTTCCTCTTTTCTTTGCCCTTGCCCTTTGTGATGTTAAAAAAAAAGGAAAAAAAACATGCAAGCGTCCCACCGCGTCCTCATCATTCATTCATTCATTCGATTCCCTATCCTCCAGGTGTGCATTCCCATAGGCTAGTGAGGTATGGATGTGCAGTCCAATGACCCTAATTCATTAAGAGTCATTAGGTAGCTTTAAAAGGAAGCTAGAAATTTCATGGATGGGGATGAAAGGTGGATGTAGATAGTATTAAGTAACAGGAACTACCTCGTGTAGGTCTCACGGCCTCTTGTAGCTTCCTTATTTTCTTATGTTCTAACTCTTTGCACCTCACCCCTGACAGACAAGCAATAGGGACACATTAAGCTTTAAATCACTGTCATCACTTCCATTCCGGTCATTGCGTCATATTAAATAAATGACCATCGCCTCAAATAAACCCGGAGACTATCAGAACATCAAAATTGGGCTTAATCTTGAAGACGAAGATAAATCGCTTAGAAATATGATGGATCGGAGGCATTACAAGGCATTGGGTGGAGGGAGGCAGGTCACGTGATGGTCGTAGCGGCACTATGGAACACACCACTCGGTTCACACTGCCTCAAAACATCTACTGTTACACTGTGATTTCATGGTAGAAGTGTGCAAATGTACATGCATGGTATGTGTGGTGATCCTCACTGACGACATCACATGAGCAAAACAGACGAATATTTATAAAAGCAAGTGCAAGAATCACTAATCCTTCATTCATATCAACAGAAGGTGAATGGATCAGCCCAAATGAGGCAAAAAATTTAACTACATTACGCTGAAAATAATGCAAAGAAAGGGCAGGAAGAGAGGGTGTGTGGAAGCAGGAATGGTTGGGTGGATGGAACTCTCCAGGGTAAACTCTACCAAATCCCTCCACAGCTCACTCAAGGTGCCTCACATACGTTACTCTACTCGATATTCTAACACAGATATGTGGCGTCAATAAACATGATATAATGCCGTGCCTGCAAATGTACCATAATCAAAATAAAAACATTTACATAGACCGCTGACACGAAAATGTAACGTACTTTTCCACTTATTTTTTGTTCTTGGTAAATCGAAGGACGAGTGATTTCTTCAATACTATAACGGGTATTTATGGTCGTCAAATGTAGCCTTATGACATAGTGGATGCAACGCTATGAATAAACCGATGGCGTCACAGCCGCAGCAAGTAACCTTTTATTACGAGTCGCTGTGGGAAACAGGAAAATTCAATGTAATGCCAAATAAGGGCAACAAATCTAAATATCTCAAACATTTTCTATGCTTAAGATATACTGTATAACAAATCTGTGCCATGTCTATCCATGTTTTGCTATGAATATCACAACCGCGTTCACCTCATGAGTGTGTAGGGGACATTTTAGAACAAATTATGTAAGAGAACTACGAAAATAAAATAATGAGCTGAACATACTAGCTGAAAAAAAATACGCAAAAGGAAAAATCAGTATATTAACTCATGTTTTACTCTGACTATCAAAAATACACCAATACAATTTTCACACTTATTTAAACTCTAAATTAATTTTGCTATGGCTCATCAGAAAGGCCTGCTCAAGATCTATATTTACGCTATCCTAGTTAAGAAAGAGTTATTAAACTATGACAAAATTGTATACCCTTACTCATTAATCTAAGTCTTACTGCATTCATCTAAGAAGTTTTAAATTTGATCAAAGTTTCCTTGCAATCTACTCAATACACAAATAATTTATTTATTTATTCCTTAGAATAAAAGCAAAATAAAAGCAGATGTGTCATATGATGCAGGGTTAAAAAGATAAAAGTCATCAAAGTCATACATTGTTGTGCTCAAGACAGCTCAGGGTCGGCGGAAGGTTGGGCGTTGTGGCGGGTTGTGTTGGGCGTGTTGCGGGTTGTGTTGGTTAGACTTTTATCTTTTTAACCCTGCATCATATGACACATCTGCTTTTATTCTGCTTTTATTCTAAGGAATCGTAGTAATTTTCTTGCTATTTTGCATAAATTGTTTGTGTATTGAGTAGATTGCAAGGAAACTTTGACCAAATTTATAACTTCTTAGATGAATGTAGTAAGACTTAGATTAATGAGTAAGGGTATACAATTTTGTCATAGTTTAAGAACTCTTTCTTAACTAGCATAGCGTAAATATAGATCTTGAGCAGGCCTTTCTGATGAGCCACAGCAAAATGAATTTAGAGTTTAAATAAGTGAGAAAATTTTATTGGTGTATTTTTGACATACTATTAAATATCTAAAAATCTAGAAGAGATAATTGACTTCTGATAATGGCATTGGATAGAACACATCAACCTTAGCAACTTTGCTTCTATGCATTTTTACTCTAGGCCCAATAGTTACGGCGTAAAATGCTTTTATAAGGAAATATTGGGTGAAATATATGTGATATTAATACCCTATTTAATAATCCCTATTAAGAGTATATATACTAATAGGGGTAGATATGATATACCCTTAATAGGGGTATATATAATATACCCCTAACAATCTCCTGAGAGCAGAGCTGGGGACTAAATACATTGAATGTATTTAAATACTAAATACTAAATACACGGGAGAAATGTATTTAAATACCAAATACTAAATACATTTTACGAATGTTTAAATACTAAATACTAAATACATTAATTGTATTTAAATACATCTGTAAATACATTTTAAATACACACAAATTTTAATGCCATGAATTAAATCATCAAGTTTCGAAAGTATTCACTTATTTAATTCTAAAGTCTCCAGAGGCACAAAATTATGAAATCTTAATTTCCAAACTCTTTCTTCTATTTGCAATATAAGTATGCTTTCCTTTGAGAATTCTATAAACCATCTACGACACTATGGAATCCACTCCGTGACATAATGTTCGAGTTGCATTATTATCATAAAAGTTTGCACACGCTTTCAACAATATGAAATTCTTGGAGATAAATACACTATAGAAATGGTTGGAGGAAGCACCGAATACTACTGACTGATGAGAACAGAATCCCAGACACGCTAACGGTGTATATCAGACAGCAGGACAGGAACTGAACTCTACCCTCCTGTCTCGCGGCTCCCGCCAGCCCGTCGCCACCCACCACCCATGCGCCACCTTTGCTCCACCTCCCTCCTCCCCATTCCCCATTATCCTTGCCGTTGTAGATGCTGTAGATATGAATATGAAAAGAAATCAGCACCGATAATTTGTTTTTTGGACATTTTGTCAGAGGCGATAATAATAATAATAATGTGTATTTGCAGCTCACCTGGCTATTTAACTTAATCTACATATTTCTAGAAATGTCCGAAAAAAACTGGATTTCATTAGGATTTCCTTAGATGGGAATTAATTTAGAGAGAGGGAAGATACCTCTCTTGTCTTCATTTACCTTTAGCCAATCAGCTGTCTCCTTTTGACCCCGCCAGCCAATCAGCGAACAAAGATTGAGTGTTACAATAAAATTTTGCCTCCGCGCTACAAGGTTCCAAGATGTGCCATAGAGACTGGAGGTAAGAGCCATGCGCGTAAACCTGACTACTGTTACATGAGCCTGGAGTTGGCTGTGAAGGGAACCGTATCAACTCCAACCTCCAACCTCTTCGTGGATTTAAAAAAAAATATCTTTAATATTGCGAGGGTGCCTGTTTGACAGAATTTGAGAGAAAGTAAGATTGGAAGCAGTGATGATTTTCAAGGCAGAATCAAGTATCAAGGTTATGGAAGGCGACAAGGAGCCCAAGACTTGTTGCGCCTGCGTGTACGTCTTTCGGCAGCTGTGGCGACAGCTGACCAAGAAGAAGAAGAACTCCAAACGCAAAACTGACGTGGAAGTTTATGCTAAAATGGAGGAAAATGAAGAA
Source organism: Chionoecetes opilio (assembly GCA_016584305.1). NCBI lineage: Eukaryota > Metazoa > Arthropoda > Malacostraca > Decapoda > Majidae > Chionoecetes > Chionoecetes opilio. Next base: position 241,807 of record JACEEZ010003644.1, on the reverse strand, counting down.
TCAGCAGTTATTATCGACAAGAAAATGGTAAAAGTAAAAAAAGAAATAGAACACGATTCAGTAACGGAGGAAAACAAATTCATTGAGCAGGAAGCACAGGATGTAAATATCGCCATTGCCAGCGAGGTGCAGGAAGAGAAACACCAGGAAGCAAAGGGAGAGGTGAAGAAAGAAGAAACACTTTCTAAACTAAAGAAGAAGAAACGACCGCGGGCCAAGGCACGCCAGGCCGAGAAGGCTCAGGGCCTCATGTCCGGCGTGATGTACGTCGCCGGCGAGGCCCTTGACGCCACCTCCGAGGACTGGACGGTGACGCGCAACAAGAGAAACCGCCCCAAGAAGGCCAAGGCGCTGCCCACCGTCAACGAGGCGGCGGTGTGCATGCAGCAGCAGGAGGCCCCGCCGCAGAAGGCCGCGCAGCCAACGGCCAAGAAGGCCAAGGCGCTGCCCGCCGTCACCGAGGCGCCGGTGTGCACGCAGCAGCAGAAGGCCGCGCAGCAACCGGCCAAGAAGAATGTTCGCCGCGCCAAGAAGCGTGCTGAGGAAAGCGTGAGAGAGTCGTGGAAAATGGAGAAGGTGGAGGTGGAGGTGGGCGCGGCGCCCCACATGCGGCGCTGCATCGTCGGGCCTGGCGGCGCCACGATGAAAAAGGTGCAGAAGGAGTTTCCCGCCGTTCAGGTGAAGGTGCCGCCCCCGCGGGACGCCGTGACCGCCACCGTCACGGTGCGGGGACCTGCCCGGCAGGTTACCGCCGCGGCGCATCGCCTCAAGGCGCTGCTGCACGAGGCGGAGGTGGTGGAGGCGCAGGTGCCAGTGGCGCCACACCAGCGGCGCCACGTGATAGGCCTCGGCGGCGCCAACATCCGCAAGCTCCAGAAGGAGTTCCCCGAAGTGGCGGTGACGGTGCCGCCTCGCGAGGACCGCGCCTGCCGCAGCGTCGCGCTGAAGGGTCCGCGGCGCCAAGTGGCCGGCGCGCGGGCACTCTTTGGCACCCAATGCCAAGGCCAGACTGCCCCACTCAGCACCACCAAGACGACACCCCCAACACCAACCACCGTCCCAACCACTGTTTCAACCACCACAGTCCCAACCAACACCAACCCAATTACCATTCACACTACCGCCCCATCAACCACCCACACCATCGTTCCATCCACAACCCTAACCACCACCACCCCAACCACCGCTAAAACTCCCGTCCCCATTACTATTGAAAAGCCCACCCAAGGCGCCGCCCTCCCTCCCACCCTCAACGCCGAGGACTTTCCTTCCCTCAGCGAGGCACACGCAACACGCCGCCCACCACACCTTCCCGCCCGCAACACCCAACACCCTCCCGCCCAGGGCATCACCGCCCCGCCCGCCTGCAACACCGAACCGTCTTCCGCCAACACCACCACTCGCCCTCCCGCCCATTCCCGCCCATCTACAAAACGCCGCCAATTACATCATCCTACCCAAAATACCACCCACCACATGAACTATCCTCCCGCCCACTACCGCAACTATCCTCCTGCCCATTACCGTAACTATCCTCCCGCCCCCTACATTAACTATCCTTCCGCCTACTATCAAGACTATTACGCCCACCGTGACTATCCACCCGCCCATTACCGTAACTACTCTTCTGCCTACTATCAAGACTATTACGCCCACCGTTACTATCATCCCGCCCACTACCACAACTATTCCGCCCACTATAGTGACCATTACGCCCACCGTGACTCTTCTACCACCCAGAACCACAACAACCCACCCGCCTACCACCACGCCCGCAGAAGCCGCCGCCCCGCCCAGCCTCACGCCCACCCTTGAGGCGCCTTGACCCCAATAAACGGACCTCAAGTAATTGTATGTCAGGTCAACTATCTAACCTAGGATCACGTGACTTCTCTACCGTGATTTCAATTGTACAAAATAATGTATTCTTTTTAGTGGAATTTGATTGTGTATTCAGTTATTAAGAAGAAACTAAAGGGAATTTTGTAGCAGTATAGAATGACTAATCTAAACTGAGAAAACTGTGAATATTGTCATGATTGAAGAAGATGTTGATTTTCTTCTCCTATTGATGTGTTTCTTACTGTGCTACTTTCTTGATTCATTTGTGTATATATCTGTTTTTTGCCTCCTTACTTAAATTCAATTGTATATATTATTATTTTTTCTTACAAATCTTCTTATATATTAAAAAAAAATTCTCAATTTTAATATTTTCATGATTGACTTTCTTTCTGAACAAAAAATGTCATCTACTTATTATGGTTATTCTATATCACGTAATTTCCTGATTGGGTAAAAGAATTATTTTGTTATATACTTTGTTATATACTTTGCCATATGCCCTCTGATGGCTGGCATATTTTCACATTTTTTGGCATTAAATCAATTGTTATATACTTCTAATATGTTTTAAATATATTTTCCTCTATTTTTGAAGCAAATTTGTTGTTTTCTCTACGTGGCCAAAGTCTGTCACCGTAATGATATTTTTCTTAATTAACAATAAACTTAAAAAAAAAAAAATCAGTTGGTCCTTATCACATCCTTAAAAATTACATTTATTTGATTTCTTAAGGGAGAGAGAGAGAGAGAGAGAGAGAGAGAGAGAGAGAGAGAGAGAGAGAGAGAGAGAGAGAGAGAGAGAGAGAGAGAGAGAGAGAGAGAGAGAGAGAGAGAGAGAGAGAGAGAGAGAGAGAGAGAGAGAGAGAGAGAGAGGAGAGAGAGAGAGAGAGAGAGAGAGAGAGAGAGAGAGAGAGAGAGGAAGAGAGAGAGAGAGAGAGAGAGAGAGAGAGAGAGAGAGAGAGGAGAGAGAGAGAGAGAGAGAGAGAGAGAGAGGAGAGAGAGAGAGAGAAGAGAGAGAGAGAGAGAGAGGAGAGAGAGAGAGAGAGAGAGAGAGAGAGAGAGAGAGAATACGAAACTTAACATATCAAAGAAAAAAAAAATATAAGCGACCAGGAAAATGAAGGGGAAATAAATACTCGATAAAATTAGATAACCTCGAGTAACATGCCCAAAGCACAGCTGACCCCTTAGCCCACCTGGAAACATACATTACCACAGCCTTTGCCCGTCACGAATCGGTCCTTGCTGTTTTCTTTGATTTAGAGAAAGCTTATGATACCGCCTGGCGACATCATATCCTCCACCAGCTAACCACTTTCGGCATAGCTGGTAACATGGGGGTCTTTCTCAAGTCCTTTCTATGTGATCGCTCCTTCAGAGTCAAAGTATCTTCCTCCACTTCTTCGTCCTTCCCACAATATGAAAGTGTCCCCCAAAGAAGTGTCCTCAGCACTTCCTTGTTCCTCATTGCAGTAAATGGACTCGTCTCCACCTTACCACCTGGCGTCCGGTCCTCCCTTTACGTGGATGACCTAGCCATCTACGCTTCCGGCCCCTCCCCGGCACCCCTCCGCAGTCTCCTCCAATCTATAATTTCCGCTGCTTCTTCCTGGGCTACTAATCATGGCTTTCGTTTCTCTCCCACAAAATCCTTCTCCATCCTTTTCTCTCGCTCTCGTGTACCACTCTCACCTCCACTTTCTCTATAGACATACCTCTCAAGTATTGCTCCTCTGGAAAATTCCTTGGCCTCACTTTCGTCTCTCGCCTTACCTGGAAGGCACATATCCTATCTCTAAAGGTAAATGCCCTTCGTCGCCTCCGCCTCTTACAAACTATCTCATATGTGTCTTGGGGTGCTGACCGCAAGACCCTCTTCCATCTCCACACTGTCCTGGTCCTCTTCACTCTTGACTATGGATGTCATATTTATTCCTCTGCCTCTGCCTCCCTCCTCAACCTCCTGGACCCTGTTCACCACCTAGACCTCCGTCTGGCTCTAGGTGTCTTTCGCTCCTCCCCTGTTGAGAGCCTCTATGCTGAGTCGGGCCTCCCGTCCCTCTCTCGCCGTCGAGCCCTCCTATCACTTCGGTGCGATGCTCGCCTTCATCAATTTCCTACTTCTAAGATTGCAGTCCCCCAATCTCTCATCACAGTGATCACCTCCTCCCCTCGTTTGCCACCGCCCTTCCCTGTTCGCATGCGCAGCCTTCTCTCCCACTCCTAATTTCCTATTCTTAATCTTCTCCCTTTCTACGTTCATTCCTTCCCTCCATGGCTTATACCTTCCCCCCCATATCTGTTCTTCTGTCCCCACTACCTCTCCCAAGTCTACCATTCCTCCTATTGTCCTCTGCTCTCACTTTCTTGAACACCTTTCCACTCATTCCTCTAGCACCCACGTCTACACCGACGGTTCTAAATCCCACTCTGGTTCTGGCTTTGCTTTCCTCTTCCCCTCTCTTCACTATCAATACCGACTACCTCCAGAATCTACTGTTCTTACAACGGAATTGTACGCCATCCTCTTCGCCTTGAAACGCATACTTTTCTACCCATCCTGTTCCTTCACTATCTTCACTGATTCCCGCAATTCCCTTTCTCTTATACAATCTCTTCGCTCACTACAGCCTCTTGTTCGGGAGATCTAAGACTGGTTATTCCGACTATCCATACGCCACAAAACAATTTGCTTCTGCTGGATACCGAGTCACGTGGGTATCTCGGGCAACGAACACGTTGATTCTTTGGCGCGCTCGGCCACTATGTCCCAATGCCCCCGTTTCTCAAACTTGCCAGCCTCCGACTACTACCCTTCCTTTAAATCTTTCCTATTCGACCGCTGGCAATACTCCTGGACCACTTTCTCTGCCAATAAACTTCGCCTGATCAAACTCTCTATCTCTCCATGGTCAAATCCTTACCACTCTAATAGACGTTGGGAGACTGCTCTCGCATGCTTACGCATATGCCATACCAACCTCACACACTCCTATCTCATGTCACGCTCCTCCCCAACCCTCTGCACACCCTGTCAAGTTTCTCTCACTGTCCAACAAACATGTCCTAATATCCTGCCCCCATCTTACTCCTGCCCGTTCAAGTTCCTTCCCTCATTTGTCCTCCCTTTCCCGATCTCCCTGTCTTGCGGACATTCTCCCGGAATCCCCCTCCTTCTCCCTGGAAAATTTAACTTCCTTCCTCCAACAAATCCACGTCCTACATCTGATCTAACCATCCTGCTGTAACATTCCGTTCTTTCCCCTTCCCTCATCGTTTCACTATTATTCTTTAACCCCTCCCCTTTATATGCTTTGCCATAGTGCCATATGACCTCTGATGTCTGGCACATTCACCTTTTTAGGCATTAAATCAATCAATCAATCAGAGTTGCCAGATAGTTAGGTCAGTTTATGGCCAAATTAATTGATAAAAAAGTATTTACTTCTATATATTATAAGTATTTAAATACAATGTATTTAAATACTCATTAAAGTATTTAAATACTGTATTTCAATACGTGAAAACCAATGTATTTATAAATAGAGTTCTAAATACACAAATGTATTTAGATACGTATTTAAATACAAATGTATTTAAATACTGCCCAGCTCTGCCTGAGAGATACTTTAATAAATTATGTGAAAATACCTGGATCTTATATATAGGTTTGGTGAGGTTAGGTTAGGTAAAACAATATTTTTTTGCCAATGAAATTATTAGTCCTAGAGGAAACATTAATAGGGTAACAACAAACAAACGTTAAGCTTGAGGTGTTTTACCTATTGATATAACAGGTATCTGAAAAAAAAAAAAGGTACACCTTTGATTTTCAGTAAAAAATCATATTTTCTTAAATAACTCAAAAACTGAGGTTTACAGGAAATTTCTAGGATAGAATAAAGATAGGGCTTGAATAGGCCTTTCTGATGAGCCATAGCAAAATAAATTTGGAGTATAAATAAGTGAGCAAATTGTATTGGTGTATTTTTTACATACTATTAAGTATCTCAAAATCTACAAGAGATAATTGACTTCTGTTAATGACATTGGATAAGACACATCAACCTTAGCAACTTTGCTTCTATGCATTTTTTTCTCTAGGCCTAATAGTTACGGTGTAAAATGCTTTTAAGGAAACATACGGAATTTGCGGACATATTTGCGTTTGCGGAAGTACTTCCGCAAAAGCAAATCCACAAACATTTACACTTCCGCACATCCGCAAATGATGCAACTTCCTGAAAAAGGTGGAAAAATTATATAGAAAAGTACGTACAAACAGCAATGCATTAATTTCTTGACGCCTTTCCTCCTCCTCCTCCTCCTCCTCCTCCTCCTCCTCCTCTCCTCCTCCTCCTCCTCCTCCTCCTCCTCCTCCTCCTCCTGTTCATCTCACTCCTAACAGAAACACAAGCCAGACTTTTCCGTCCCTGCGGCCAATACAATGCTGTTCTTCGTTATCTTGTTGTGTTCATCTGCTACTTAAACATTCACACTGATGCATTCTGGCGACCTTACATTATGCAGAAAGACCAGACTAAGAGGAGGAGGAGGAGGAGGAGGAGGAGGAATGATACTGATGCTCTCTCTCAATTTCCTATCTACTTTTCTTCTTTCCTCTCTCTCTCTTTCATCCTTTACTCACTGCTCCTCTTCCCTCCATTCCACTCTCTCTCTTCCATCCCCACTCGTGTGCATAATTGAGCCACACCCTAAAAATGTTACAACTCAACTTGTTTTATACTGCAGATGTGCATTGGCAAAGGGTAGGCACGGAGAGAGAGAGAGAGAGAGAGAGGAGAGAGAGAGAGAAGAGAGAGAGAGAGGAGAGAGGAGAGAGGGGAGAGAGAGAGAGAGAGAGAGAGAGAGAGAGAGAGAGAGAGAGAGAGAGAGAGAGAGAGAGAGAGAGAGGGGAGAGAGAGAGAGAGAGAGAGAGGGAGAGGGGAGAGAGGGGGAGAGAGAGAGAGAGAGAGAGAGAGAGGAGAGAGAGAGAGAGAGAGAGAGAGAGAGAGAGAGAGAGAGAGAGAGAGAGAGAGAGAGAGAGTTTCCCCACTATCTCGTGTTGACCAATAAAATTGCAGCAATCAGTCAGCCTAGCCAATGAGCAGTCTCTCACATCTTCACTACACTGGTTCCAAATTCCAATCTGAAAAAATCTGGCCCATAGAGGCTGTTTTACCTCCAAACCAACACGTCTGGAGACCCTTATAGCCGCGTCATATTAACTTTAACCTGGTGAGCGGGGAGGGATTCGGAGGTGAGGTTGGAGTTAAAATTTGGGATTTAAAAAAAAATCCTTAATATTGCGGACCTGCCTGTTTTGAAGAATCACACAGAAGGTAAATACTATCTGAGATGTCAGATTTGAAGTGTGATCAGATTACCGAGGTGGTTGTGGTGCCTCGCACGCGACGCCTGCACGCCGAACCCTCCATCCCCCACCGCACCCAAACCCCAAGACCCTACCTTCTCCCCCGCAATACCGACCCCCCTCCCCCATACAGCATCACCTGCCCTCCTGGCCATAGAACCGTCTGCCCCCCCACCTTTATTCCCGCCCCCAGCAGCGGCCCCCCTCCCCCGTACAGCATCGTGTGCCCCCCTGGCTACGATACCATCTGTCCTCCCAGCTACCCTGCCCCCCCTCCATCCTATAGCGAGGCCTGCCCTCCCAGACACACCACCCTCCATCCTCCCCCTGCAGATCCTCCCGCCTCGAGGCACGCCCCCCTTACCCTCCTTGACGTCGCCAACTCTCTCTTCCAAGCCAATGATCAACCTCCTCCTCACAGGGAGTTGCAACCTCCCCAATATCACACCCGTAACGCCGCCCAACCTCACTTCCAAAATAACACCCAACCCTCTAACCTTAACCCAAGCACAACCCGCGGCCAGCCTCCGGTGACCGCGTACAACAATGCCTGCAGGCCCGCCCACTACAACGCCCACCGCTACATCCACAACCAGACCGAATTTCCCTCCTTAGACGCTGCCCCCCGTCCCGCCCCCCGTCAAGTACATCATCCATTCAAAGTAATGCCCCCCTCCCGCCCACAACCCACCCCCCTGTCTTGCCTACAAACCCTGCCCTCACTAACCGCCGCCAAGGCATCGTCCGCGCCCGCAACACGCCAAACACAACCCGCCACAACGCCCAACACTTCCGCCGACCCTGAGCTGCCTTGAGCACAACAATGTATGACTTTGATGACTTTTATCTTTTTAACCCTGCATCATATGACACATCTGCTTTTATTCTGCTTTTATTCTAAGGAATTGTAGTAATTTTCTTGCTGTTTTGCATAAATTATTTGTGTATTGAGTAGATTGCAAGGAAACTTTGACCAAATTTATAACTTCTTAGATGAATGTAGTAAGACTTAGATTAATGAGTAAGGGTATACAATTTTGTCATAGTTTAATAACTCTTTCTTAACTAGCATAGCGTAAATATAGATCTTGAGCAGGCCTTTCTGATGAGCCATAGCAAAATTAATCTAGAGTTTAAATAAGTGAGAAAATTTTATTGGTGTATTTTTGACATACTATTAAATATCTAAAAATCTACAAGAGATAATTGACTTTTGATAATGGCATTGGATAGAACACATCAACCGTAGCAGCTTTGCTTCTATGCATTTTTACTCTAGGCCCAATAGTTACGGCGTAAAATGCTTTTATAAGGAAATATTGGGTGAAATATATGTGATATTAATACCCTATTTAATAATCCCTATTAAGAGTATATATACTAATAGGGGTAGATATGATATACCCTTAATAGGGGTATATATAATATACCCCTAACAATCTCCTGAGAGCAGAGCTGGGGACTAAATACATTGAATGTATTTAAATACTAAATACTAAATACATGGGAGAAATGTATTTAAATACCAAATACTAAATACATTTTACGAATGTTTAAATAGAAAATACTAAATACATTAATTGTATTTAAATACTTTTGTAAATACATTTTAAATACACACAAATTTTAATGCCATGAATTAAATCATCAAGTTTCGAAAGTATTCACTTATTTAATTCTAAAATCTCCCGAGGCACAAAATTATGAAATCTAAATTTCCAAATTCTTTCTTCTATTTGCAATATAAGTATGCTTTCCTTTGAGAATTCTATAAATCATCTACGACACTATGGAATCCACTCCGTGACATAATGTTCGAGTTGCATTATTATCATAAAAGTTTGCACACGCTTTCAACAATATGAAATTCTTGGAGATAAATACACTATAGAAATGGTTGGAGGAAGCACCGAATACTACTGACTGATGAGAACAGAATCCCAGACACGCTAACGGTGTATATCAGACAGCAGGACAGGAACTGAACTCTACCCTCCTGTCTCGCGGCTCCCGCCAGCCCGTCGCCACCCACCACCCATGCGCCACCTTTGCTCCACCTCCCTCCTCCCCATTCCCCATTATCCTTGCTGCTGTAGATGCTGTAGATATGAATATGAAAAGAAATTAGCACCGATAATTTGTTTTTTGGACATTTTGTCAGAGGCAAATAAAATGTGTATTTTCAGCTCACCTGGCTATTTAAGTTAATCTACATATTTCTAGAAATGTCCGAAAAAAAAATGGATTTCATTAGGATTTCCTTAGATTTTGTGTTTCTGTAGAAATTTCCTTCTCAGGCCTAAATTTCCTTAAAATAAGAAAATTTCCTGTAAAGTGGAAACACTGGTTCACTGTAACATCAGGGTTGCCAGATAGTTGGGTGAGTTTATGGCCATATTAATTGATAAAAAAAGTATTTACTTTTTTATATTATAACTATTTAAATACAATGTATTTAAATACTCATTAAAGTATTTAAATACTGTATTTCAATACGTGAAAACCAATGTATTTATAAATACAGTTCTAAATACACAAATGTATTTAAATACGTGTTTAAATACAAAAGTATTTAAATACTGCCCAGCTCTGCTGATGTGACAAGTTTGCTGAGATATGTCAGTAAGATCTTGATTTTCAAACTCTTCTATATTATAACAGTGACACACTATGTCCCAATGCCCCCGTTTCTCAAACTTGCCAGCCTCCGACTACTACCCTTCCTTTAAATCTTTCTTATTCGACCGCTGGCAATCCTCCTGGACCACTTTCTCTGCCAATAAACTTCGCCTGAGCAAACCCTCTATCTCTCCATGGTCAAATCCTTACCACTCTAATAGACGTTGGGAGACAGACTGCTCTCGCACGCTTACGCATAGGCCATACCAACCTCACACACTCCTATCTCATGTCACGCTCCTCCCCAACCCTCTGCACACCCTGTCAAGTTCCTCTCACTGTCCAACATGTCCTAATATCCTGCCCCCATCTTACTCCTGCCCGTTCCAGTTCCTTCTCTCATTTGTTCTCCCTTTCCCGACCGCCCTGTCTTGCGGACATTCTCCCGGAATCCCCCTCTTTCTCCTTGGAAAATTTAACCTCCTTCCTCCAACAAATTCACATCCTACATCTGATCTAACCATCCTGCTGTAACATTCCGTTCTTTCCCCTTCCCTCATCGTTTCACTGTTATTCTTTAACCCCTCCCCTTTATATGCTTTGCCATAGTGCCTATGACCTCTGATGTCTGGCACATTCACCTTTTTAGGCATTAAATCAATCAATCAATCTGACTATCACTGAGTTAAATTTTATGTGTTTCACTATTTTTCCCAACACACTACAAAGGAGCGACACCTCATGTTTCCCGGAGTGGGTCAGGTGAATAGACAGGTGCGTGAGGTGGTAAAGCTGTCCCCTATATAATATTAAGAAAAAGAAGAAAAAGAAAGAAAGAAAAGAAGAAAGAAAAAAAAGGAAAAAGAAATATAGAAAAGAAAAAGAAATAAAATAAAATAAAAGGAAATATAAAGAAAGAAAAGGAGATATTGTTCTGCAACCACTTTGTGAGAGTCTTTCATTTGCTGACAGGAACTACCACGTGTAGGTCTTACGGCCTCTTATAGCTTCCTTATTTTCTTATGTTCTTATGCTTGTATATCCGCTTACCCACTTTCCATAGGTAAGACCCAACACCAATCATGCGATACTTAAATACTACAAACTAACATGCATACAACAGAGAGAAGTACAGTGGAAAATGTGTTGAGAATTAAACAGAAACAGCTGGGAGAGGAGAAGAAGGGAGAGGAGGGAGAGGAGGGAGAGGAGAGAGAGATGGAAGGGAGAGGTAGTGGCAAGGAGGAAGAGAAGAGGTTTGGACGGAGAGAGGTAGTGGGGAGAAGGAAGAGAGAGAGAGGGAAGGAGAAGAAGGGAAAAGAGGAAAGAGATGGAGGCGAGAGGTAGTGGAGAGGTGGGAGAGTACATTTATATGGTAGTACAGTACCTATTTAGCGTGAGGGATTTCGTCAATACAAAACTGATGCATTACATTGAAAAAGTAATGAAACTGCAGGAACATTTACAGAGATGTACAAAGATGTATTTTTTCATGGCATACGACTTATTTCTTTCTAATATGACTCGTTCAAACGTTACCAAATATCAAATTTCTATAATTCAAAGTCAGCAGAGCACTCAAAGTATTCAAAACTTAAACCTAACATGAGCCTGACTCCCTTCCATTGCAACGCACAAGGGCCCAGGCACTATCGCCACTACCATCACCACCACCACCACCACCACCATCACCATCACCACCATCACCGCCCCCATCACCACCACCACCACCACCATTACCACCACCACCATAACCACCATCACCATCACCATCCCCATCACCGCCACCACCACCATCACCACCACCACCATCACCACCACCACCATCACCATCATCACCACCACCACCATCACCATCATCACCACCACCACCACCATCCACACCACCATCACACACCACCATCACCTCATCACACCACCACATCACCACATCACCACACCACCATCCCATCACCACCATCACATACACCATCCCACCATCACACCACCACACACACCCAGTACACGCCAGAGCAGCCCCCCCCCCCTCCTACATACACCATATATTCTCCAGCATGGATTTATCTGCTGAGAGGACTTCGACGACATTCATCGGTAATCTGAATGATCATTAATTCATGCCAGCACTTTAGTATAAGTGCTTTCCTCTTTTTCTTCATAGTCATAACACACATTTATCATTGATAGGACCTGAAATAAGCCATCCCTTGGGTTTGCAGGATCATTTTTCATCTGACTTTTGTGTGTGTATCTGCGTGTGTGTGTGTGTGTGTGTGTTGTGTGTGTGTGTGTGTGTGTGTGTGTGTGTGTGTGGTGTGTGTGTGTGTGTGTGTGTGTGTGTGTGTGTGTGTGTGTGTGTGTGTGTGTGTGTGTGGGTAGAGAGAGAGAGAGAGAGAGAGAGAGAGAGAGAGAGAGAGAGAGAGAGAGAGAGAGAGAGAGAGAGAGAGAGAGAGAGAGAGAGAGAGAGAGAGAGAAAATGGCCCATATAAAGCATCCAAGACCCCTGACGGGAAACCATAACGCATATATCAGTGTCATATAACCCAAGATTCTTTTTTTCCACACTTTCCATTTTCTTTCCCTTCATAACGCAAGCCCCGTAGCCGATATATCACCGCCAAGAGGGAAGGCGAACAAGAAAAAGAAAATGCGAAAGAATATGAATACCAAATCAAAAAACGAAAGAAATTGGATACTAAAGATAACAAAATATGACGTATGGATGACATTGATAGCGATAAGATAAGGGGAAAAAATATGTATTACTTTATCTTTATTCTGTCCGATGTTTCTGTCTCCAATAAACCTTATCTGATCCACTACTTTCAATAACATTTTATCATTATATATTTCGTATTATGCTACCATCTTCCCATCTATCTATCCACCAATCTAGCCATTCCATTCATCCATTATTCTCCTCCTCCTCTTCCCAATCTCGAGTCATGCCCCCTCCCCCTATACCCGCTCCCCCTATATCCCTCTCCTCCTCTCCCTCCTCCCTCTCAACCATACATCTTCTCACTCCCCAAAGTACCTCAAAATTTTACACTTCCACCCTTTACACACATATATCTCGCCCCACCTGTCTTCCACCCCACCAGCCACCAGCCTTATCCACACGCGCTCCTCTATACCCCTCCCTCTCCCCCTCCCCCTCCCCCTCCCCCCCCCCTCCTCCTCCTCCTCCTACTGCCCCTCCTCTCGTTACTAACTTTGGTCTATACATCAATTACACCATCGAACATCCCTCTCCTAGACTTTTTACATTTTTCTACATCTACACCACCCTGCCCACCCGTCCCCCCTCCCTCATGCCTACCGCCACTACTACTGCTGCTACTACTGCTACTTCTGCAGCCTATGTCGCCTCTTGCTTCATACATTCATACGTAGTACTATAATCTTGAAATGCAGCCGAAAATCATTATCATTTCGTATTCTTTCATTTATTTTACTGTTGGTACACATTAAATCACACATTGAACCGAGTCTAGTTAGTCCCCATCATAGCAGTGAGTCACTACATCACTGCACAAAGCCTTAAAGGAATCATTGATAGTCTAAAAGAAGCTATAGTTATAATACTAATATTTTTCTTGAGTAACACTAACCTTCATATATCATTGCCTTGGTTGTGGTCCTTGACACTGTTACCACCAAACCCGTGGCTGGAGATGGGGAGAATGAGGCAGCCTTCAAGTGTCTTCTGGGTCTCCTTAACTGGCCAACCACTGCTTCACCTGAGGCAGTGTTGTAAGCATCCCTGCAATCAAAGGTAGGTCTACTAATCACTAATCATGGCTTCCACCAACACATCATATGAAAAATATCATATTTACATCACATGCACTATTGTTTGATTAAAAACACTGATCTTACTCACACTGTATCTTTATTGGCAGGAGATATGTGCAGTGAAGTCATTACTGGAGCCAAATATTTCTTGTCAGGAGGTAGTACTGGAGGAAGGAGGAGCTGCAAAAGACTTCAGCCAAGGGCATTAGTTCCTTGGTTCTTGAGTAGTAAGGGGGCGGACATCCTAACACCCTAACACCCTAACCTAAGGAAAACACGTACTGCTATGGGTACTTTACATGTTGCATTCTTGTACGTTGCTGGAGCTCCTGCGATGTCTGGCAATCCCGCGACGGCTTGCTAAACTTACCTGAAAATTGAAATTATTGTCACACTTAATTACCTTGCCCAATACATACAAGGGGGGGGGACAAAGAAACACCCCCTCAATTACAGATCAGTCTCTCTAACCAGTGTGGTAGGGTAGTTATGTGAGACAATAGTTAAGACACAGATGGAATTAGTATCTGGAGTTCATGTTAGACAGACCATTCAGATTCACAGGTGGGAGTTGCTGTGTCTTGACTCTGCAATGCCTCTCCTTAATAGAATGACTGACGGGGTACATACAAGGGAGAGAGGGATGGCTGGACTGAGCTTGATTGGTTTTGTAGAAAGTGTTTGACAAAGTTTCCTACAAGAGGTGGTTGTGGCAATTTGAGTATGAAGGAGAAATGGATAGGAATGTCTTGGAATGGATGAATGACTTGCTTAAAAATACATGTGTTACAGATCACAACAAGATTCCTACACATGTGAGTGACACCAATGTCTTAGAACATCTGTTTGACAACATATGAAAGCTTGAGATTGAACAGCAAACAACCAAACCTCCCAGTGTGGTGATGGTTGTGTGGCACTTGGTCATTTCCTATTTAATACTACTAGAAGACAAATATTTTGAGCATATGCACACCCTTCAGTTTGTGTGTGAGCATCTACACTTGATAACAAGGAAAAACAATATTTTATTTATTTATTTATTGTATTTGAGATTATTAATGATTATATATATTTTATTATAGATTATTTAGTTTAGATTATTCAGCAGAGATGATATTATGTTCCTCACTGCTGTATAAAGGCTCCTAAAGAGGCTACAGACTGTCAAGAGGGGGTAAAAATCTTACCTAACCCAGCTATTCTACCATAAGCACTAACTTTGATCAACTTGAATAAATCCTGTAGTTGAACAGCATGACAGTAATTTTCTGATGTATAGACAATTAAAGTTCAGGTTATCCCACAAAGACATGAGGTTGACTTTAGTTGTTGATGAGATTCCCTTAATTAAGCCACTGTTTGATTATAAAGGTGGGAATGTTGCTGTCTTGGCATGCAACAGTTAACCCTTCAGACCCAGAACGTAATTTCCATTGTAATTTGGGTGCCATTGGATAATTTTTAGTGAATATAAGCAATATTTTATAAATATGACCTGTTTAGTATCCTTGTCGACTAAACTAATTTGGTATATTAAGTGACATTTCTTAATTTCATGGCTCGACATCATACAATTTTTTATAGTATAGGCAAGATCTGGGCGTGCAGGGGTTAATTAAGCCATTGTTTGATTATAAAGGTGGGAATGTTGCTGACTTGACATGCAACAGTTTAATTAAGCCATTGTTTGATTATAAAGGTGGGAATGTTGCTGGCTTGGCATGCAACAGTTTAATTAAGCCATTGTTTGATTATAAAGGTGGGAATGATGCTTGCTTGGCATGCAACAGTTTAAGGCTACAACAAGAGCTTCTGCTTTCATGCTGAGTAGCCAGTGGCTGCACAAAACTCAAGGAAGCTGTGCATGTGATGCCTATAAAGTGTATTGATGCTGAAACTTTGACATTATAAAACAGGTCATCATTGGTTTAGAGAGATAGGGTGAAAAGTAATAGCTGTTATAAGAGATAACAATGCAATCCATAAGAAAGTTCTGTCATTCTTTGCTAGTTCACCAAGGCTCTCACTTGTTTATCCTCTCCTTGAACTGAAACAAAGGCCTCTTTTTTTTATATTTGACATTGTTCGTCAATAAATCCCTTCACACCCAGATCTTTCCTTTGCTATAAAAATTTGTCTGTTGTCGAGCCATAAAATTACGAAAAGTAACTGAATATACCAAATTATTTTGTCGACAAGGATACAAAACAGGTTATATCTATAAAATATTGTTTATATTTACTAATATTCGTCTAATGGTAGCCAAATTATAATGGAAATTACGTTCTGGGTCTCCAGGGGTTAATATGCATAAGAAATAAGTGGCCGGGCAAAACTATTCTGGCAAATGCATGAGTTCCCCATCATTTAACACTTGAAAATACACCGTCAAAGATTGATATTCAGGGTGCCCCATTGACCACCCTACACAAGCTTCCTGGCACCACGCTCCCTTTTAAAACATGGATATAACTTCAAAAAAAACTTTACAAAAACCCTTTCTCCATCTAATCTGAAAGGACTAAAATTTCTAAATGTAACTTTGAGGCCTGCAAATTTACAGTGAAGACATGAATCAAGCACTGCTGGCCTTAGAGGAACAGAGATGTTTGACAAACTTTGCAGAATACATGCATACATTTCACACCTGGAGGACAATACTCACCACACTGAAGAGATGGCGAGGCAGGCGCTTCAGTGCGACCTATGGAGTGCCTCAAACACGTCAGCTTACTGTAAAAAATATTTCTATAGCTGGAGTCCAGTGTCCCCGAGCAGAGTGGTGGCAGTGAGGAAAGTGGGGTTTCAGGTATTCTTGAAGAGAATAACCTTCCGTCCGACAGTCCCCCCAACACCCCTCTGCCGGAGCCACTGGACCCCCGCAGGTGGAAGCCCGGGGGCAGGACAACACTGGCCCGGAGTGAGGGCCAGTGGTGCCCCGCCCTGTGAAGACGACGTGCCCGCGCTAACACAACAGCTCACAGCTCACTCAGCTTCGGCGGCTACACTCTGAAACAAAGACACACACTTAATGCAGGATTCTAAACATTATGCACATTCACCATCACAAAAAATGGGTGCTACTATAGCGTGCGTCGACGCGGTCTACCGCACATGACACTATAGTGTGTGGTCTACCGCACATTACACTATAGTGTGTGGTCTACCGCACATGACACTATAGTGTGTGGTCTACCGCACATGACACAGTTGTGGGCTACCACTAACTATAGTGTGTGGTCTACACCTGACACTATAGGTTGGTTACCGCACATGACACTATAGTTTGTGGTCTACCGCACATTACACTATAGTGTGTGGTCTACCAGGACCTTTACACTATAGTGTGTGGTCTACCGCACATTACACTATAGTGTGTGGTCTACCAGGACATTTACACTATAGTGTGTGGTCTACCAGGACATTTACACTATAGTGTGTGGTCTACCAGGACATTTACACTATAGTGTGTGGTCTACCAGGACCTTTACACTATAGTGTGTGGTCTACCAGGACATTTGCACTATAGTGTGTGGTCTACCAGGACCTTTACACTATAGTGTGTGGTCTACCAGGACCTTTACACTATAGTGTGTGGTCTACCAGGACATTTACACTATAGTGTGTGGTCTACCAGGACCTTTACACTATAGTGTGTGGTCTACCAGGACCTTTACACTATAGTGTGTGGTCTACCAGGACATTTACACTATAGTGTGTGGTCTACCAGGACATTTACACTATAGTGTGTGGTCTACCAGGACCTTTACACTATAGTGTGTGGTCTACCGCACATTACTCTATAGTGTGTGGTCTACCAGGACCTTTACACTATAGTGTGTGGTCTACCGCACATTACACTATAGTGTGTGGTCTACCGCACATTACACTATAGTGTGTGGTCTACCAGGACCTTTACACTATAGTGTGTGGTCTACCGCACATTTACACTATAGTGTGTGGTCTCCGACTTCCTATAGTTGTGCCTTACGCACTTAATATAGTGTGTGGTCTACCAGGACCTTTACACTATAGTGTGTGGTCTACCGGACATTTACACTATAGTGTGTGGTCTACCAGGACCTTTACACTATAGTGTGTGGTCTACCAGGACCATTTACACTATAGTGTGTGGTCTACCAGGACCTTTACACTATAGTGTGGTCTACCAGGACATTTACACTATAGTGTGTGGTCTACCAGGACATTTGCACTATAGTGTGTGGTCTACCAGGACATTTGCACTATAGTGTGTGGTCTACCAGGACCTTTACACTATAGTGTGTGGTCTACCAGGACCTTTACACTATAGTGTGTGGTCTACCAGGACTTTACACTATAGTGTGTGGTACAGGACTTTACACTATAGTGTGTGGTCTACCAGGACCTTTACACTATAGTGTGGTGGTCTACCCAGGACCTTTCACTATAGTGTGTGGTCTACCAGGACCTTTACACTATAGTGTGTGGTCTACCAGGACCTTTGCACTATAGTGTGTGGTCTACCAGGACCTTTGCACTATAGTGTGTGGTCTACCAGGACATTTGCAATATAGTGTGCGGGCTAGAGTACCTTTACAGGACATTTACACTTCAGGTTGCAACTTACTGTTGCTATATAATATTGTCAATTATACAGTAGAGTATTATAGGAAAACAAATAAATCATCAGCACCTTTTCTTAGCGCTGTAGTAAATCATTAATTAATGATCATTATATAAGGAAAACATAATGATAATGTTGAATATAGCACATAGTATTGGCATACACTGCGTATCATTTTCTTCATCAATGATAAAAGAGGCTGTATGTTAGCTTACTGTTAATGACACATAGAGCTACTTCGTATCACATCCAGAATACATTATTTAGGCTACATGTTGAATATTACATATAAATTAATGACATTTACGTCTTATATCCTTTAACGTATGACTTCGTATATCATTAATTTTAGAAATGCCACAAATAAGGTAGATAAGATTACACCGCACATTACAGTACGGCAGTGACTACAGACCCTGGGGAAGACTGCACGCTATAAAGCTCTAATTTATCTCTAATTATCTCTAAACAGCTCTAATGATCTCATTGATCTAATATATCTGATTTAATCGCTATAATGCCTCGTAGCACCAAAAGCAAAATGTGCAAGGCTTCAAAGTGGGAAAAAAAAAAAATAATAATATATTTATACATAATATAGTAGCCTATTATGAATAATTTGTCAGTGTAAAATGCAGCAGTGCGCCACCACGGGCTGAGCCAACCATCACGCCCCTTGACAAGTCACAACATGCACGCTCTAACTACCCCATCAGCCCTCAAGGAAGATTAGGAAGAAACAAATAGCCTACTGGCACGATATCCCGGGGCCGCGGCTGTAGGCTCAAGCTTAAAAAAATATACATATTATGTATTAGTTTGCTCTTTTCCTTTTCCAAGACTCGTTTTCCTTTACGTAAGGTAGAACATACGACTATAAGAAAATAAGGAAGCTACAAACACAGTCTAAAGCCCCCTTCACACATTCCATAATGGAACCACGAACGCGCCAACAATGCAATGCGCAGCGCCGTCATGGTCCAGGGCAGACATTCAGAGAGTTAAAGGCCACGGTTGTTCGCTCAACAACATCCCTCTATTTCTACACCCCGGCGTTAGTGGGTATTCAGATACGAGGCATGGCAGTGGCGGTAGGCCCCTACATGGTTGCTGATAGCTGAGTGGCTGAGCGACTACAATGACGTCACAGCCTCGCCAGCGAATCACAATTGTGTAAAAACAAACGTGCCAGCCAATCAGATTGTGTCTCAAACGTGTCAGCCAATCACAAGGCAGCAGCCGCGGCCTGCAATTTCAAGGTCGTTGTACTTATTTCTATTCTCTAGCTTATTCCATCATTCCTTCATCCCCTCCGTCGCTTCAACACTTGTTTCTACCTCCACATACACGCGGGTAAGACACCGATGGCTAGTATTTCCTTGTATTCTAGCTATCCATTATTCCTTCCGAGTAAGAGGCCGTCTTCTTCTTCCTCTTGTGACCTCTTTTTGGTAATATATCGCTTCGTAGATATCTTTCTCCTAGTGTTGGGGGAAGCCACCACCCCGGGAGGCAGGTCACAAACCCCCGGCTAACACCCGGTACCCATTCACTGCTGGGTGGACAAGGGCTCGGGTTTTAAACAAGGAAAAGTGGCAAGACACATACCTTCAGTCTGCCGCGGAGCCGTGCGTGGTGATGTCTGGCATCGCTAGTCGCTGCCCGGTGTGGTGAGATGCCGCCGCTCACCACTCTTGGCCCATCACCCCAAAACAAACTCACCACGAGCGCCTGGGTTTGTTATATGGCCTAATTTTGTTTGTATACTTGCCCTGTTCAGTTCTTGAGTCAGAAAACATCATATATACTCAATTTATGAGTATTTTTATGTACGTAGCTTCCTTAACACCACCCTATAGGCTGTTGCCTTGTTTTAGTGTGTTAACGTCAACTCTGACGTCATCAATCTCCCCGCAGAATACCAAAACAGCTGATGACAGTTGTTAAGTTGTTAAGCATGGACGTTAGCGTCTCTGAATGTGCCCCCTGGTTATGGGTCCATCGTGACCGATCGTGACGCTCGTGACGCGCTCGGCCGAGGCCACGAAAAGTTATAGTGCGTGCGCTAAAAAATCGGGAAGCTCCCCGAATTTTGTACCCAACGCAGCGCCTAAGTCTATCGTGACGCTATCGTTATCCCAGCTAACCGTCACCGGCGGGCCTACGTAGGCTGTAGAGAGGCGAACGGCGGCCGCTGGCGGCAAATTTACCTCCGTCAGCCCTCCGAAGGGCCGCTGGTGTATTTTCAGACGGGAAAATTTACTATGTTGAAAATTAATGTACAGAATTTGAAGAATTGAATATTTCTATGTGTAAACATTTTAAAACAACAGTTATATGATTATCTTGATGTAGTATTACATCAGTAGTGACAAGCAGCGGCAACTTGACGTCAATCCTCCGGAGGCCCGCTGGTACGTATTTGGAAGTGGGAAATATTCATTTCATATTATATAACAAGGGCGGGGAGCACTCAGTAGAGCGCATACCTCCGCCCGAATATTTCATCAATTGGATGCCATGGCTACAGTTGCGATTCGATTTCATCCAAAATTAAATTAGTTCTTCCTTATACCAAATAGACTTGGCATACCAAGTTTGGTCCAAATCTATTCATAACTTTTCGAGAAATCCTGTACACTAAAAAAATATTTCATCAATTGGTTGCCATGGCAACAGTTGTGATTCGATTTCATCCAAAATTAAATCAGTTCTTTCTTATACCAAATAGACTTGGTATACCAAGTTTGGTCAAATCTATTCGAAACTTTTTGAGAAATCCTGTACACTAACAAACAAACAAACAGATCGAGGTGAAAGCAACAGTTGTGATTCGATTTCATCCAAAATTAAATCACTTCTTCCTTATATCAAATAGACTTGGTATACCAAGTTTGGTCCAAATATATTTGTAACTTTTCGAGAAATTCTGTACACTAACAAACAAACAAACAGATCGGGGTGAAAACATCGCTCTAAAACAAACAGTTGTGATTCGATTTCATCCAAAATTAAATATATTCTTCCTTATACCAAATAGACTTGGTATACTAAGTTTGGTCCAAATCTATTTGTAACTTTTTGAGAAATCCTGTACACAAACAAACCAACAAACAGATCGGGGTGAAAACATAACCTCCTTCCAGCTTCGTTGGCGGAGGTAATTATATTAACACAGTAATATAAATAGTATCTCAATATCGGTACCATCACTATTATTAAGCCTGTTCAAGTTATTACAAATTGTTATAGAAGTTTTTATAATAGTTTATAGAAATTATCATATTTCAGTTTATTTCAAATATTGCCAGCTTGATCAGCAACACCCAGAGATACATAGAAATAAAGATGAGATATACGTACATAGGAAGGAGTTTACATTGAAAAACGTTATCAGTTAGTCTATGTATGTAGCTAGTATCATATATAAATAACATTTGATTAACCGAGCAAAGATTACGGGATAACACGGTCATATTTTTCCTTATTTTAATAACTTTCAACATATTATCAACACATATCAATACGCAAT
The DNA here is from genome assembly GCA_016584305.1 of Chionoecetes opilio. NCBI lineage: Eukaryota > Metazoa > Arthropoda > Malacostraca > Decapoda > Majidae > Chionoecetes > Chionoecetes opilio. The sequence continues at coordinate 220,030 of JACEEZ010003644.1, read as the reverse complement.
GGTACACCTAATAAGAAATATGTAGATAACAGTGAAGTCGCCAGTTCTACGTTTCTTTGTTATTTACAGACGTGTGGTGGCGTTAATACTTACATTTCAACATCCATGATTTCAGGAAAGTTTGAAGGTCTATCTGGAAAGTCTTGTGTCATTTTGTGTCTTCATCTGTGTCATATTAGGGCTATAAATGAACAAATGACAAAAATAAAACAGAGTGGCGACCTCACTATACCTACTACAGTAAAGTCGCCAGCTAGTATTTTAACCCAACAGTTGAGTCGCCACTCTGGGGAATTCAGGGAAACTAGAGGTAAAGTAAAACAAGTCTATATATATTAGCTGCGGAAGATGCTTGGATATATAAAAATTCCTCTGCCAACGTGAAAATAAATTCTATTCAAGTTTGAAAGATCTGGCAAGTCTTGCGTTCTGCCGCCCGAAAAGCTACTGTTTACTGTCTGTCATCGCGCGAAGAAAAACGTGAGAAGCAAATGCGCAACAGTTATATTTGCAGATACAAAGCATAAAACAACGCTGAAACAGGGTAGATTATACAGTCATGATATAAACTACTGTGTAACATCTTCAGTGGCACATAAAAATCAGTAGTGATGCTATAATTCGTAATATTTGGCGCCTGGCGACTTCACTGCAGGTGGCGACTTCACTGTTATCTACGGTAGTTGATGTAGTTAACATGGATAATATCATGATTTAGAACATAATATTATTTGAAACAATTTCCCAGCTAACAATGCACTAAACTGCCAGACGTACGATGGCCATTACAAAGGGCAGGTAAAAAAATCACAAAAGGCTTATAGCGTCACCCTTAACCAGTCGATAACACAATGAGAACTTAGTTACCTCCGCCAACGAAGTTGGAGGGGTTATGTTTTCACCCCGATCTGTCTGTCTGTTTGTTTTTGTTTGTTTGTTTGTTTGTTTGTTTGTTTGTTTGTTTGTTTGTTAGTGTACAGGATTTCTCGAAAAGTTACGAATAGATTTGGACCAAACTTGGTATACCAAGTCTATTTGGTATAAGGAATAATTGATTTAATTTTGGATGAAATCGAATCACAACTGTTGCCATGGCAACCAATTGATGAAATATTTAGTGTACAGGAGTTCTCAAAAAGTTACGAATAGATTTGGACCAAACTTGGTATACCAAGTCTATTTGGTATAAGAAGAACTGATTTAATTTTGGATGAAATCAAATCACAACTGTTGCCATGGCAACCAATTGATGCAATATTCGGGCGGAGGTATGCGCTCTACTGAGTGCCCCCTCCCCCTTGTTATAACATGTTTTCGCTCCTTCATTATAACGAAATAGACTGATTACTCTAAATAACTGCAGTACGACACGTTTTTTTAGGAATTCCTCGCCCGCGTCGTGGCAGAGTGAGGAGTGTCAGTGAGTGAATCAGTGAAAATGAAATCAGTTAGTGACTAAACGCACAAGTGGGTGGATGTTGTTATGTTGTTCGCCGCATCCTATATCCTTCTACATGGTTGTTCAGTGTTCCACGTACACCACCATGTAAACCCAATAACGAAAAAAATTTTGTTATGAAATAAACAATGTCCGTAGCAATTATAATCTCCTTTTCATCGTATTACTGGATAACGACATAGGAATATTTCTGGTTAAATATTCTAAGCATATTGCATATATAGTAATGTTTTTAAGTGTTGAACAGCACATTAGTCTATTAATCGGCTAATGGGCTGTGCAACACCCGTTAAAACATAACTATATCTGCAATATACTTAAAAAGTATAACCATAAATATTCCTCAATCGGTTAATTTAACAGCGGCAAATGGTCATATGCCCTACGGCGGGCCGGTGGGAGCGGCCCGCCGGTGAGCCTCTGAGCAAATTCCCAGCGGCCCTACGTCGTCCACTTCCGTTGGGCCGCCGGTAAGACATACGGAGAGCCTCCGTAGGCCCTATGTCTTTGTGTTTGCTGGGATCTATGTAGCAGCTTCGTGACACTATCGTGATCGTCGTATGTCTATCGTGACGATAAGAAATCGTTACGCGCGCCTTCATCCCTACCTTACCACCCTTTTTTGCACCCTCTTCCACCTTCTCCCCCCTTTCTCATTCACCTCCACCCACCCTCGACTCCCTACCCACTACTCCCATCACCACATGGTGACACCACCCTCCGCCCACTCCCTACCCCCTACTCCCAGCACCACGTGGTGACATCCCCACCCCCCTTTTAACCACTCACATCTCCACCAACACCAACAACGCCTTCTCCATCCCCAACCCCCCTCCCCTCCGTTTCACCACCAACACCTACACCCCCTTCTTTATTACAACCCCCCTCCCCCGTTTCCCCCCCTTCTCCATCACCAACACCCACCCCTGTTTCTCCCACCATCTCTACCCCCCTTCCTTTTCCATCACCACGGCAACACCCACCCACGTGTGAGGCATATATGTTGTTAGCTCTTGACGCTATCGTGGTACGTTTATGGCACCGTCATGGCACTGTCGTGTTTATCGTAGCTCTATCGTGACGACAAAATGACCGTTGATTTTCCATACGTGACTTAGTCTTACAGCTGTCATGACTCCATCGTGACCATCTTATGACCGTCATGACACATACGTACAGGCAGCGTGACATTGTTGTGAGGCTATCGTGGTCTGCGTTTATCGTGGTCAAATTTCACGATATCGTCAATAATTAAATTGGTGGCGCTAACGTGGTTCGATTATGGAATGTGTGAAGGGAGCTTTGAGTACAGTATTATTAGACTGGCTAAAAGAGGTCTTGACACTTCTACACGTGGTAGTTCCTGTTACTTAATAAACATGACCTGTCCTGCATAACACTACAGACTTCACACTACCTTCTACAACCAAGAATTTCTATTTTTATTTGTAAAGTATCTGTAATTATCGAAAATAATCAAATGATATACTTATACGTACTGAATATTCATTATTCCTCTATCTTCATTTTTGACTTGATGTGTTTGATCTTGTTTAGTTTGTCCCACTGTGGCGCGAAATCCTGTACACCCTCCATTCATCTCTCTTATTTCACAGGTTTCACAGCTTAACTGCTGCCCTGATACATATTACAGGCAACATCGAGGCACTAGCTTGCCATGAGACACTGACAAGTCATAATAGTGACTCAAAAGCTTAAAATATCCGTGTCAAAAAGTTCAGCGTGTTCTTAGCGGCGCGACCCACCACCACCACCACCACCTCGCCGCCGCCCTCCCCTGAGCCTCCCGCCGGGCACACCACACCCACCATTAATCCCGCCACATCCCCGTCATCTGCCCTTCCCGCCATGCCCCTGGACCCTCCCCGCACCCAGTAGGTCAAAGGGCGCCGCGAGGAGACAATCATGAGGCTGGTATATATTTTTTTTTTTAGTGTTGAATTATCGGGCGACCTACGCTGCCCTTGTCACCGATTCAGGCACATCATTAAATTGCTGTTTTAACGCCTCACGCCTTCACATTCCATGCCCCCGCCTATAACATCACGCCCACCGGGTCATAGGCTCACTCTCTTCCCTCACTAGGCCTATCCTACATGGCTACAGCAATAGTTATCAGCCACTTTGTAGACACTCACCTGTGCGCGGCCTGCCACCTGCACCGCCGCTCACATTCCCGTCAGGCAACACGGGGCGTTCTTTTAGGATATAATTCATGTGAAAAAAAATGCGAATTAACGTGATATTATTAATTCTAAGTATATAATAATGAAACTTTATGCTCGAAAATTGATTGATGGAACTAAGTAAACCTTTATAGTTTATTTCTCAGTTAGATAGGCTACCGTAGGTAGGTACCCCAGAGCTCTTCAACCTTTTTTTTTCTTTTTTTTTTTCTATTTATTTATTTTATTTCTGAGAAATAAACTATAAAGGTTTACTTAGTTCCATCAATCAATTTTCGAGCATAAAGTTTCATTATTATATACTTAGAATTAATAATATCACGTTAATTCGCATTTTTTTTCACATGAATCATATCCTAAAAGAACAGTGTTGCCTGACGGGAATGTGAGCGGCGGTGCAGGTGGCAGGCCGCGCACAGGTGAGTGTCTACAAAGTGGCTGATAACTATTGCTGTAGCCATGTAGGATAGGCCTAGTGAGGGAAGAGAGTGAGCCTATGACCCGGTGGGCGTGATGTTATAGGCGGGGGCATGGAATGTGAAGGCGTGAGGCGTTAAAACAGCAATTTAATGATGTGCCTGAATCGGTGACAAGGGCAGCGTACGCCCGATAATTCAACACTATAAAAAACAAATGTATATACCAGCCTCATGATTGTCTCCTCGCGGCGCCCTTTGACCTACTGGGTGCGGGGAGGGTCCAGGGGCATGGCGGGAAGGGCAGATGACGGGGATGTGGCGGGATTAATGGTGGGTGTGGTGTGCCCGGCGGGAGGCTCAGGGGAGGGCGGCGGCGAGGTGGTGGTGGTGGTGGTGGGTCGCGCCGCTAAGAACACGCTGAACTTTTTGACACGGATATTTTAAGCTTTTGAGTCACTATTATGACTTGTCAGTGTCTCATGGCAAGCTAGTGCCTCGATGTTGCCTGTAATATGTATCAGGGCAGCAGTTAAGCTGTGAAACCTGTGAAATAAGAGAGATGAATGGAGGGTGTACAGGATTTCGCGCCACAGTGGGACAAACTAAACAAGATCAAACATCAAGTCAAAAATGAAGATAGAGGAATAATGAATATTCAGTACGAATAAGTATATCATTTGATTATTTTCGATAATTACATATAATTTACAAATAAAATAAAAAATTCTTGGTTGTAGAAGGTAGTGTAAAGTCTGTAGTGTTATGCAGGACAGGTCATGTTTATTAAGTAACAGGAACTACCACGTGTAGAAGTGTCAAGGCCTCTTTTAGCCAGTCTAATAATACTGTACTCTCTTTAGACTGTTTGTAGCTTCCTTATTTTCTTATAGTCGTATGTTCTACCTGACGTGAAGGAAAACGAGTCTTGGAAAAGGGCAAACTAATATATAATATGTATATTTTTTACCTTTTAGCCTACAGCCGCGGCCCCGGGATATCGTGCCTGTAGGCTATTTGTTTCTTCCTAATCTTCCTTGAGGGCTGATGGGGTAGTTAGGGCGTTCATGTTGTGACTTGTCAAGGGGCGTGATGGTTGGCTCAGCCCGTGGTGGCGTACCGCACGCTATAGTAGCACCCATTTTTTGTGATGGTGAATGTGTATAATGTTTAGAATCCTGCATTAAGTGTGTGTCTTTGTTTCAGAGTGTAGCCGCCGAAGCTGAGTGAGCTGTGAGCTGTTGTGTTAGCGCGGGCACGTCGTCTTCACAGGGCGGGGCACCACTGGCCCTCACTCCGGGCCAGTGTTGTCCTGCCCCCGGGCCTCCACCTGCGGGGGTCCAGTGGCTCCGGCAGAGGGGTGTTGGGGGGACTGTCGGACGGAAGGTTATTCTCTTCAAGAATACCTGAAACCCCACTTTCCTCACTGCCACCACTCTGCTCGGGGACACTGGACTCCTGCTATAGAAATAATTTTTACAGCAAGCTGACGTACTTGAGGCACTCCATAGCTCGCACTGAAGCGCCTGCCTCGCCATCTCTTCAGTGTGGTGAGTATTGTCCTCCAGGTGTGAAATGTACAGTCGTGGGCGTTGCGATAAGTAAAGCGATAATGCGATAAAGCGATAATATCGCTTTAACCGAAAATTTACCGCTTATCGTTTATCGCAAGACCGGAAAAACTTATCGCTTATATTTATCGCTTTCAAATTTCCTGCGATAAATCCAGCGATAAAGTAGAAGACGAAAAACCGTTACGGCGGGAGGTTACAGGCTCATTGTTACGCGGCAAACAGATGCGGCCAGGCGCCTGGCGGCCCGCGCTTCTGCTGTCAGTTTCTTTGAATAGCCCCCCAAACTGGACGCATCTGATCTCAGCTCTGTGTTTCATTGTGCTACCAGCGATCCAAAGCTTCTTTGTGTGTTATAACTTATATATACTTAATTCTTATTGTATATTGCTATCTTAACTAAATATCTAATTAATATATATTAGTTTTATATATTTTTTGCGTTTTGAGGTGCGCCTCGCGCGTGCCTCCCGTTCGTACGAACGTTGCGTGATTTTGTGTTTTAACTTTTCCTTTTCAGGAAATCGTTTAGGTTTTTGCGTTTTATATTGCGTTATTAATTAATGTCGCGGCGGGCGCGCTTCATTGTTCGAGAATAGTGAATTTAGTGATTAGTGAGTGTCAAGATGTCAGGCAAGAGGACAGTGGAGGACTTTTTCCGCGTGGAGGCCAGCAGCAGTGATGTGACTCAGGAAAGGGAGCGGAACATTTCCGGGAGTTCGGGATCTGTGGACATTCCCACCATCTCCCGCTCGAGCTCCCTCATGTCCCTGGGCAGTGAGCCAGAGGACAGCCGCCCTGGCACCCAGGCCAGTGACCAGGTAGACGTTGTGATTGCGGGTGGCTGCAGTATTTCGAGCCAGGAGCTGCAGACCATCAAAGACAAGATGGCCGCTCTGACAAACTATTACAAGTTGTCCCACGTGATCAAGTCTAAGAACGCACCAGACACTTCTTCCAAGGTCCTGGGAAAGACAATCAAGGTCTACAACTTGAAGGCCAAGTGCCAAAAGTGCTTCGCGGAGGTGTCTTTCTGGAACAACACCACTGGCAACCTGGTCTCGCACTACAAGACCAAGGTACTATTTAAAACTATTCAGTTTTCAAATGGCTAGATAACAAAATGAGCTCATAGCCAAGCTATTAGTTTCATGTAAATTAAAGCACTCTTATTCTTTCAGCACACTCATGACTTGTCTGAGCTGAAGGCAGCCATCAGCAGGACCAGCAGGTGCAGCCTCAAGCACCCAAGTGGAGATGACCAGCCGCAGCGCCACCAGCTCTCCTTAAAGGAATTTTTTGGCCAGGCAACAAGATTTACACAGGTAAAGATTTTTTATAAAAAAAAAGTCTGCGATAAATTTTTTGCCAAAGCTATAATAATAATGCGCTAAATTTATAATTTATCGCATTATTAAAATTTATAATTTTATTTGATAAGTTGAACATTTTACTTAAAATTCTGTTAATTGCTACACTTGTTACAAAATGTTATAGACATGGTAACTTTTATTTTTTTCCTTTGTGGTGCAGGATAAGGGTAAGGAGGCAATGACCAAGTGGTTCGCGAGGTGCCTCATCCCCCTCAGCATCACAGACCACCCAGCCACCAGGGAGATGTTCAAAGTCTTCCAGCCTGAGTTCAGGGTGCCCAGCCGCCGCACCCTGACTCGCGACATCAAGGCCATGGGGGAGGAGGCAAGAGAGGAGATAAAGAGCATTCTCAAGGAACTGCCGCATGTTGCGACAACAGCGGACAGCTGGACGGCACACAACAGGTAAAGCATTTTTAAAATTCTTAAAATGTAGGAATTATATGTTAATAATTGTTGTATGTCTATGTAATCTGATTAAAAGACATACATTACATACATACAAACATATATGCAGGTCCTTCATTGGGTCGACAGTCCACTGGATCGACCCCACTGACCTGTCCAGGAAGATGGCCACCCTGGCGATCAAGGAGATCAAGGTGAGTCAAATTTAGAACATAAAAGTTGAGACTTGCATCAGAACTAATTTTAATAAAATATACTTTATTATATTATTAAACACATTAAAATAAGAAAAACTAAAATAATAAAATATTAATTTATATTTATTATATGAAGCATCTCCCACTTTAATTCATTTAATTAATATAATAAACTTGAATGTTAATGGTACTATATGTTATTAAGTTGTCTTATAATCTATCAGGTTAGCCAGACCAAGGGCATCATCGCCACCAAGCTGGACCAGGTCAACCGCGCCTTCAACATCTCGCGGAAGGTTGTCCTCACCACCACGGACAACGGGGCGAACTACGTCGCGGCCTTCAGCAACTATGGCTCAGGGATTGGCGAGGCAGAGGAGGACGCCACAAACCCTGACGTTGAGGAGGTGATCAACAGCCCAGAGGACCAGGAGGAGCAGGAGAGGGAGGGCCTTGACATCATCAGCGTCACCATGGCCCTTGCTGCAGCAGCTGCAGTGCAGGACTCACCCAGGCTGCCCAAGCATCAAAGATGCAGGCAAGTAAAAGCAAAGTTTATTTAAAGATTTAAGATTGTCATGCTAACTAACAAACAGTTGAAATGTATTTTTGTTTTTTAAATTACTAAAACTTTTCTTTTATTTCAGCGCGCACACTGTCAACTTGCTGGCGTCCATAGATGTCTCCCAAGTTCACCACTGGAACTATGGGAGGGCCGCCGCCCCCTTCAAGAAGACCCTAGCCAGGGCCCAGGGCCTGTGGAACCTACAGAACAGGTCCTCCACATCAGCCAACACCATCAAGCAAGTGGTAGGGAGAAAGCTTCCAACACCTGTGGTCACAAGGTGAGCCAAAAGACATTTTTTGTTAAAATAATTTTAAATATTTTGATAAATTAATTTTAAATATTTTATACTTTTATTTAAATATTTTTACAAGTAACAAGACAAAACTATTTCTTGGTCTGTTTGTTTTCTTTTTGTCCTTGTCCTTCATGTTGCTCACTTTGCCCAACAGGTGGAACTCACTGTATGACGCCTGCAGTGTGCTGCTGCAGCGCGTCATGGACGACGACGCCCGCCTGGAAGCAGTGAACGAGGTTTTGAGGAATGAGGGTGGCACCAACAGGAACAGGACCTCCTACTATGGCTTCGATGACCAGGACAAGCAGGTAAAGTCGCAAAGCAGTTAGATGCGAACTTTTATCTTTTTTTAGATACAGTTCTGTTGTTGCTTTAAGCTTTAGCATTACCATTTTTGCCTTTTTTGACACTTTGTTTTGCCATCAGGTACTGCAGGAGTACTGCAAGGTCATGAAGCCACTCGCCAACTGCCTGGACCGCCTACAGACTGAGGAGAACGCATACCTGGGAGTATTGCTGCCCACCCTCACCCTCATGAGAGTGGCGCTGGAGCGCATGGAGGAAGCTCGAGGGGACCAGGCCCTCACCTACGCCAAGCCCTTGGTGCGCGCCCTCCTGCGACAGGAGGGCAACAAGGGAGGATTTAACAACAGGTACAAACAACCTAACCTATGACATTAAAAAAAAAAAAAAATTCTTTGTTTAATTTTTGCGGCACTAAAAGTTTAACCTTTTAACCAAACTATAACTATTACTTTGCTTTACAGGTTCAGCGCCATGTTCAAAGACCTGGACCTGCTGATGGCATCTGCCCTGCACCCCAACTATGGCATGACCACATTCAACTCTGTGGCCCCCAACATGAAGGAAGAAATCTTCCAGAGGATTGTGAAGGAGATGAAGGCGCTCATCAGGCAAGAGACAGAAGAGAGAGACAACAGCCAGGACATGGAGGCAATGGAGGAGCATGAGGAGGTCAGCGCCGACCCATTTGCAGAGCTGTGTGACACAACCCAGGCTGACCAGGAGGACGACCTGGAAGAGGACATCAAGAAGGAGCTGCTGGCTTGGAAGAGGAGCAAGGAGGTAATAAGACTATTGTGCTTAAAACTTATTGCTTTGTTCTTACATACTAGCAAATGTAATGTTGTGATAAAATGTTGCGATAATTGCGGTAACAAATGTAATATTGCGATAATATAAATTAAATATTTGTAATTGTTGCAGGCAACACTGAAGAAGTCGCACTTCCCAGCAAAGTATAGGGACCAGTGGGTGACCCTCTTCATCAAGTACAACACTGGGATCCCAAGCTCAGCAGCAGTGGAGCGATTATTCAGCACAGCTGGGGACGTCCTGAGGCCAAAGAGGGCGTGCCTCAGTGAGGACAACTTTGAGTACCTGGTGTTTCTGAAGGGAAACCTCCACCTCCTCAAGCAGAAGTTCAAGGTGCCAAGGGGGGTGGATGAGGAGATGTTTTAAATTGTTGTATTTGTGTTTGTGATGTTGTGCTGTGATAGTTTTGTTAATTTGTCTTCATTAAATGTTGTTATAAAGTAATAAAATGTTAATTTCGGGTCCTTTAGTCTTTTATTAAGTAATATATGGTGTTTTAAGTGTAAAAAAGAGGTTTTTAAATGCATAAGTAGCAAAAATAGAGTATTTTTGGATTTATCGCAGGATTTATCGCTTATCGCTTTAAGGTATTTTGGAAATTTATCGCTTTATCGTTATAGGACTTAGCGGAAAAATGTATCGCTTTATCGTTATCGCTTTATCGCAAAATTTATCGCTGCCCACCACTGGAAATGTATGCATGTATTCTGCAAAGTTTGTCAAACATCTCTCTTCCTCTAAGGCCAGCAGTGCTTGATTCATGTCTTCACTGTAAATTTACAGGCCTCAAAGTTACATTTAGTCCTTTCAGATTAGATGGAGAAAGGGTTTTTGTAAAGTTTTTTTTGAAGTTATATCCATGTTTTAAAAGGGAGCGTGGTGCCAGGAAGCTTGTGTAGAGTGGTCAATGGGGCACCCTGAATATCAATCTTTGACGGTGTATTTTCAGAAGTGTTAAATGATGGGGAACTCATGCATTTGCCAGAATAGTTTTGCCCGGCCACATATTTCTTATGCATATTAACCCCTTGAGACCCAGAACGTAATTTCCATTATAATTTGGCTACCATTAGACGAATATTAGTGAATATAAACAATATTTTATAGATATACTAACCTGTTTAGTATCCTTGTCGACTAAATAATTTAATATATTCAGTTACTTTTCATAATTTTATGGCTCGACCAGACAAATTTTTATAGCAAAGGAAAGATCTGGGTGTGAAGGGATTTATTGACGAACAATGTCAAATATAAAAAAAGAGGCCTTTGTTTCAGTTCAGGGAGAGGATAAACAAGTGAGAGCCTTGGTGAACTAGCAAAGAATGACAGAACTTTCTTATGGATTGCATTGTTATCTCTTATAACAGCTATTACTTTTCACCCTATCTCTCTAAACCAATGATGACCTGTTTTATAATGTCAAAGTTTCAGCATCAATACACTTTATAGGCGTCACATGCACAACATCCTTGAGTTTTGTGCAGACACTGGCTACTCAGCATGAAAGCAGAAGCTCTTGTTGTAGCCTTAAACTGTTGCATGCCAAGCAAGCATCATTCCCACCTTTATAATCAAACAATGGCTTAATTAAACTGTTGCATGCCAAGTCAGCAACATTCCCACCTTTATAATCAAACAATGGCTTAATTAAACTGTTGCATGCCAAGACAACAACATTCCCACCTTTATAATCAAACAATGGCTTAATTAAACTGCTGCATGTCAAGCCAGCAACATTCCCACCTTTATAATCAAACAATGGCTTAATTAAACTGTTGCATGCCAAGACAACAACATTCCCACCTTTATAATCAAGCAGTGGCTTAATTAAGGGAATCTCATCAACAACTAAAGTCAACCTCATGTCTTTGTGGGATAACCTGAATTTTAATTGTCTATACATCAGAAAATTACTGTCATGCTGTTCAACTACAGGATTTATTCAAGTTGATCAAAGTTAGTGTTCTTATGGTAGAATAGCTGGGTTAGGTAAGATTTTTACCCCCTCTTGACAGTCTGTAGCCTCTTTAAGAGCCTTTATACAGCAGTGAGGAACATAATATCATCTCTGCTGAATAATCTAAACTAAATAATTTATAATAAAATATAATCATTAATAATCTCAAATACAATAAATAAATAAATAAAATATTGTTTTTCCTTGTTATCAAGTGTAGATGCTCACACACAAACTGAAGGGTGTGCATATGCTCAAAATGTTTGTCTTTTGGTAATATTAAATAGGAAATGACCAAGTGCCCCACAACCATCACCACACTGGGAGGTTTGGTTGTTTGCTGTTCAATCTCAAGCTTTCATATGTTGTCAAACAGATGTTCTAAGACATTGGTGTCACTCACATGTGTAGGAATCTTGTTGTGATCTGTAACACATGTATTTTTAAGCAAGTCATTCATCCATTCCAAGACATTCCTATCCATTTCTCCTTCATACTCAAATTGCCACAACCACCTCTTGTAGGAAACTTTGTCAAACACTTTCTACAAAACCAATCAAGCTCGGTCCACCCATCCCTCTCTCCCTTGTATGTACCCCGTCAGTCATTCTATTGAGGAGAGGCATTGCAGTCAAGACACAGCAACTCCCACCTGTGAATCTGAATAGTCTGTCTAACATGAACTCCAGACACTAATTCCATCTGTGTCTAAACTATTGTCTCACATAACTACCCTACCACACTGGTTAAAGAGACTGATCTGTAATTGAGGGGGTGCTTCTTATCCCCCCCCCCCTTTGTATGTATTGGGCAAGGTAATCAAGTGTGCCAATCATTTCAATTTTCAGGTAAGTTTTGCAAGCCGTCGCGGGATTGCCAGACATCGCAGGAGCTCCAGCAACGTACAAGGATGCAACATGTAAAGTACCCATAGCAGTACGTGTTTTCCTTAGGTTAGGGTGTTAGGGTGTTAGGATGTCCGCCCCCTTACCACTCAAGAACCAAGGAACTAATGCCCTTGGCTGAAGTCTTTTGCAGCTCCTCCTTCCTCCAGTACTACCTCCTGATAGTCAGGGTCACTATGTACTCTACAGTAGTTTCGCTGGATTTTTGTAGGGAGTTGCTAATTTTTGCATTTTCATGAAGGTAAAGGTCTACATAAAGTGAAAACCAATGTTTCCAAATTTTTTAAATCCGTTATGGCGGCTATTTTGGAATTTCAAAAAGTCCGCCAATATTCACCGTGAATGTTCAATATTTTGACTTTATAACTACATATATACCAATTTAAGGTGTCTTTTCTTAGGTTTTCAGGGGTGCTGAATCCAAATAAATGACTTATGAAGAGCCCAAATCACCACAACACTTTATTACACTGTAAAAAGTGTGTGTACATTTTTACACAACACCTTAATTATATGAATAAAGTGCCGTATTTGCCGGCGCATAAGACGCACCTCCACATAAGAAGCACCCGTATTTTACATAAATATTTAGAAAAAAAATAATTCCTAGTGATTTGAGGACATTTATTTTTTCGTAAATTTATTAAAAGTTATAAAAAAAAGGGTTTTGTAAGGGAAAACAAATTATTTTGAGCATGTACGCAAATACAATATTCACAGTGCAGTGAATGTGAATGAAAAATTATACTAGGTAAAATATAAAGAGAATGACAGTGTAGGGCAGGGGTCGGCAACCTTTTCAGTGCGAGGGCCAGAGAAAGCTTCTAGGAGCAGCCTGCGGGCCGGAGTGCCAAAGAGACCCCAAAAGTGACAGTGTACAAAAATGTTATAGAAAAGCAGGCAAACCAGTGACTAGATTACAAGAAATTTATTGAAAAACATGCAAATCAGTGACTGCAGAAAACAGTTTTATCAAGAGACATGCAAATTAGTGGGATGGTTGGTGCTGTTTGCCACGGAGAAGTGATTCAATGTCTGGATCGATTGATGAGGTAGACAAGAGCAGAATGTCATTGAGGTGGCGGTCACTTAGCTGGGAGCGAATGCGAGACTTTGTATATTTCATTTTTGAAAAGAGTTGTTCACAACAGTAAGTGCTGCCAAACATGGCAACGATGCGTTTTACATGCTCAATGTAATTTGGAAATTTGTTAGAAGGGAGGATGAGGACAGTGGAGAAGCGGTACGGTACTTTGCCTTCAGTTCGTCATTACACTGAAGCTCCACCAACTCCATCTGCAGGGGGGCAGGGACTTCGTCCACAGTGAAGTCAAAGGGGGAGGTGAACAGCTTGAAGCCCAGAGCCAGAGGCCCGACACCTGTGAAACGGGAGGGAAATTCCTCCCGCAAAGAGGTGACAACACCAACACAAGTGTTCAGGTCCACGTCATCAGGTGCACAAGCCGCAATACGAGGAAAATGCATAAACTGACCAACAGCCAGTTGAGCCTCCCACAAGCGCAGCTTTACCTCGAAGGCGGTGATGTGCGAATACATGTTTGTGACTAGAATGTTTTTGCCTTGCAGGTTCACATTGAGGTCATTTAGGTGCGTAGTGATATCTGTGAGCAGGGCCAGACGAGCAAGCCATTGCGGGTTGGAAAAATGATCAGCAATGGGGAGGTTCTTTTGACAGAGGAAGGTGGCGATAGTAAAGCAGATCACCATAGTGTGCGTTAACTTCGTCCGTTAGTGCCTGGAACTGGCGGTGGTTAAGACTGCGGGAGAGGATGACAACCTTCACGACTACAGACGTGACATCAGTAAGGTTGGCAGACTTGGAGCACAGGGACTCTTGGTGGATGATGCAGTGCACCTTGTGGATGGGCTGGGTGTGACCGGCGGCCTCACAGTGACGCACTAGCAGTGAGGCGGCACCCTTCTTCTTTCCAGTCATTGCTGGGGCACCGTCGGTCGTCACGCACACAAGACGGGACAGGTCGAGGGAGTGTTGCTTCACACACTGAAGCACAGCGTCGAAGATGTCTTGCCCAGTGGTGGTGCCGTGCAATGGAACAAGCTGGAGAAACTCCTCATAAACCTGAAGGGCAGCAGTGACTCCACGAATGAAAATCGCCAGCTGGGCTGTGTCCTTCATGTCTGTGCTCTCATCAAGAGCGAGAGAGAAGGCATCAACATTTGAGCAACAGGTCTTAAGCGAGTCGTTCACGCTGTCTGACATCTCCTCAATGCGACGACAAACAGTGCGGGGTAAAACGGCTCAAAACTTTCAAAGGCAGAACGCTTTTCAGGACAGAGGGAATCTATCACAACCATGATGTACTCCTTGATAAAGTCCCCGTCTGTGAATGGCTTCATCCAGCGAGCAAGGAGGCGGGAAACCCTAACAGCTGGTGCACGTCACTTTGTCAGCCTCAGAGTCTGCTTACAGAAGAGTGAAGTGCTTTTCTGCAGGTTGCCTGACAGTTTGACAATGGCCTCCTTCCTCTCGGCAGCAGACATCGATGCAAAGCTCGATGCTTGGTGCTGTGTCTCCCAGTGGCGACGCATGTTATACTCTTGAGGACAGCCACAGTCTTCAAGCAAATGAGGAAACTGGGCCTGTCCAAAAGCGTTCAGGAAAAAGTACTTCTCCCACTCAGGGTTGAAGGCCCGACACTCGAGGTCCACTTTCCTCTTCTTAACAATTGCAGACATGATGATTTACTAAAAATAAAGACTAAGCACAAATTGCGAAATAATGATCCACATGTTAGATATGAATACATGCAAGACTTTTACATAATAAAAAAATGCATACAATAATTAAAATTACGATACAGACGTCCACACAGTATTTTGTGACAAACATAGTGTTAGGCCCCTGCGTTGGGCGTGGGCGTGCGTGTGTTGAATGGGCGTGTTTGAGTGTGCGCGCATGTGTTTGAGTAAGGCTCCATAAACCATTGTCTGATTTGGGCGGGCGGGCGGGACAGGACCTGCCAATACGAGTAACTGTGAGCGTGAGCGTGAATGTGGTTGTGAGCTTGGAGGCTGGGTGAAGTGGGTGAATGAAGAGAGAGAGAGAGAGAGGGGTAGCAGCAAGAAATGCACTTTATATTATCCACATTCCCTAATGATAAAAGTACATTTCAGAATAAGAAAGTTTGATGCATACCTCTTCTCAGTACGAACTCCTACGGAGACTGGCTGCTGGCGTGATCGTTGGTGGTGAGGGAAGACTGCTCATGGGACGTCATGTGTAATGCAGAGTTGCCAGATGCCACGCTAGTGGCCAGTCCCACGTCGGCGCCTCTCGACATGATCGCGTGTTGCCATTTAGTCATTTTTTCCCTGGCGATCTTTCGTAGTGCTTCTGCGGTAAAGATCTCAGTCATGCAAATTTGCCCCGCGCTACCCGCCGCGATCACGTCGAGAGGTGCCGACTTACTCATTTAGTTGGCTAGGCTGTTGCGGGCCGGATTGTTATATAAATATCAAGCAGGGTGACGGGCCATGAGTCCGGACTCTGCGGGGCGGATCTGGCCCGCGGGCCGGAGGTTGCCGACACCTGGTGTAGGGTAACCATAATCGGTAATCATTTATTGCAGGATGCTCCACGAATTGATATTCTAATATTATCTACCTATGCCATTTCGCTTAGATTTAATGTTGTAAGTATGTCGTTGATGCTTTTCTGCTATGTGTTTAGACTTTGTGGAAAATTTGCTGTAAAGATAAGGGTATTATTTCGGTAGTGGGCTTTCAAAAGTCCTAGGATTCTTACCTCCATTATCGTGTAGCTTTCTTCATTCGGAGTATTTTGAGCCCCATTTCCCGTGGCGCAATTGAATAATAATCGCATTACATGTGTAGTGCCCCCCCTTTAGCTAGATGTTGATGTGAAGGGCTCAACAAACCTGGCAATTACGCTGCCACTACCCACATTAAATGGGAAAACAAAATTAAGAACTCAGAGAATATATGAGGGTAACTGAATGACATGAAGGACTCGTTAGCAAGGTTTCTTTACTGTGGCTATACCAGTAATCACATCCCCACTCTAAGGTCTCAACAAAATCACGAAACAATAATAATACTAGAAACGACTCAATTCTCACTCGGGCTTAAAAGTAATCGTCCAGACCCTTTTTTTTTTTTGCCTAATTATGTTGAAGTACATTCAAAACCCCTAATCCACCAAAAATAATTGATTTCCAGGCCTTATTTCCGTTTAAAAACACTACTTGTGTAAAAAGTGTGCGAATTTTTTTTCTTCCCGCCAACAGGGTTACGAATGTTATTGATGACGGTCAGAAGAGTAAGTCCCTCAGAGAAGGGAAAGGAAGGGGGGAGAGAGAGAGAGAGAGAGAGAGAGAGAGAGAGAGAGAGAGAGAGAGAGAGAGAGAGAGAGACGAGAGAGAGAGAGAGAGAGAGAGAGAGAGGAAGAGAGGAGAGAGAGAGAGAGGAAGGAGAGAGAGAGAGAGAAAAGGAGAGAGAAAGAAGGGAAAGGAAGGAAAGAGTGAGAGAGAGAGAGAGGAGAGAGAGAGGAGAGAGAGAGAGAGTGAGAGAGAGAGAGAGAGAGAGAGGAAAAGGGGAGAGATCAGAGAGAGGAGAGAGAGAGAGAGAGAGGAGAGGAGAGAGAGGAGAGAGAGGAGAGAGAGAGAGAGAGAGAAGAGAGAGAAGAGAGAGAGAGAGAAGGCACAACTGTCTTGCTGCACCCATAAAGATGCATGCATGTTGGCATATTGCAAAAAAAAATCTATCAAAAACACCCAAAAATCTTCAAGTACTATACTTCAAGTACTTTATTCTTGTGTTAACGTGCTTCTGATCAACGCGCTTCCTTTTGTGGGCGTCACCGAGCCGTGGCGCATCGTCTGCTTGTCGTGAGGGGCGTTTTGGAAGCTCGAGGAATTAGCAGATTTTGATTGCGGATTATTTAAAAACGGCTGACTGGATGCAAAAAGTGACGACATATTGTTGATATACTCGTTAATGGCTATAATTTGATTGCATTAAATCAGGAATGATGAAATGGTCTGGACGATTACTTTTAACATAATCCCAAAAGTTCCTAACCACGTCACTAGGTAATGTATCTATCTAGGTAACTATCTACACACAAACACTCGCGATGAAATATGGCCTTAGCTCTTAATACTGGTGTCCAGGACGGTCACCCCCTCTGATGCCACTCAGCGGGTTTCAACTCTCGCCATGAAGCACGTGTGCCACAAGTCGGTGTCTCACCCAGCACTCCGCTCCGCTCGCCTCGCCAGGAACAAAACCCTGGTAACATATCACAAGTTACAAGTCTGTCATGAACTAATCAATGCATACGATATCCTTATAAGTCGCACACCACCACAAACCTTTACAAAGGGTTATCAGGAACGACTCCTGTACCCGACCAGTCGCCGGCAAGGTCGGCTTGAGAGAGAAAGAGCACCTGTCTGCCCCCTCTCTTAACCTTCTTGCCGTGACGTCACGAGTGACTACGAAACATATAAAACATACATATCCAAATGATTTGGGACTGAGGAGTGAAGAAAATTACTATTTATTACTTTATGCTCCCAGCTTCCGTAACGTGAGTCACAGGATTGACTCATTTCCCGCGTTACACATTGTACAACGAAAATCTACCGTTATTTCAACCAGAAAGTTAAGTTAGGTTAGAGGGGGTTTGGTTTAGAAACAAGATATAGAGATAAACGAAAATGATCATACGTACTAGGCAGTGTGAAGCTTGGCAATGTTTGAGGGGCGGGCCTGGAGGGGCAGGGTGGGCACCCCCCCTCCCCCCACATGTAAAAAACATGATTTCGACAAAAACGAGAGCCAGATTAATCAAAACACCCCAAACTATTCAGGAAAACTAAGTTTCGGTCTTGAATCGGTGGTTGCCCAATAACAAAAATGTACCAAGATATTAAGGTAACATTATAAGGATCATCTCTACCTTTGGTATTTTTGAAGGGCACCAATGTCGGGATCGAAGATATTCGCCATGATTCACACCTGTGAATCTATCACAGTCGCGAGGGTTGATTAGTCTTCCGCATGAAGGCCTATCCAGACGAGCGGGCGTGCCGGCGGGCAGCGCGGTCGGCAGAAAATTCTGCCGGGGATGCCCGTGAATGTTGTAGAGTCGATGAATGGGCGGGCATGCCAACGATGCCGGTAGGTTGTCGAGTGCGGTACGATACACCTGGTACCCAGTATACTGTGAAGAAAGTATTGTGTAGCATAATTGTTGCTGTGTGTTTAAAGTTCTGATGTGAACCGTGTTACAACGAAGTGATAAGTGGGAGGCAAGCCTTCTATGGATCCCCAATGTTAACTTGTGTCTGGCAGCGCCGTAACTACTCAAGCCACCGGCCACTGCACGGTGATTTCGCTCAACGGGGAATCGGGGATTTCGATGGTTTACCCGTCAAATATGCCGCCGAGCAGGCTTCGTCTGCATAGGCCTTCAGGAAGGTACAGGCGAAGGCATGGTGCGATTCTGCCTTGAGGCGGATGAAGTTGTGGCGCCGTGATGGGTCTTGGTCTTGGTGTGATGTGTGGAAGGCTTCCTGGGGTGAGGATTGAGGGCTCGAGGTGGTATAAAGGCCTACCCTGTCTCACATCCATTTACAGTGGAGAGCGGCAGCGGGACTGCGGGAGGGGGGTGATGTTTACATATGACGGCCATCTTGGCAGCAGAAACCGCGACCTTGTTGCCCAACCTCCTGTTTTCTCTTAAACTCTAACTTTTTCTTGGTATTATGCATTACTGTTGATATTATTAGTAACACGGTTACAAATTTGTGTTCAGTGGTCTACTGCTCAACACAGATCACTCTCGACCCCCTTTAATAATACACCACAGGCGATTCTGCATTCTTTGCCCGACCTCTCATTAGTAATATGGCCGCATTAGACGCAGGGTGAATTTTTCATTCCCTTTCTTGGAAAAAAACTGCGTCTTATGCGCCGGCAAATACGGTACCTTCCGTACACACCGACTCCCAAAGAGTCATGTTTGTTTCTTTTCTTCATTAAGATTCATAAAATTGTGAATAAAAGTGTATTTTTCCTTAACCACTTTGACAAAATAGACAGTTGTGTAAAACTTTACCCCACCTTTAAATCATGAGAATTAAGTGTGAATGGTTAAAATAATGTGAGCAGACTTCTACAACATATGACATGACATACACACTTGCATTTATTTACAAATATCTACATAATGTGCACTCTTTTCTTACTAAGAATCTAAGGACTTTTAGATGTCATGAAATTTACAAATGTTTAAAGTTAACATTGCAACTGTTATTTTACAGATTGGTATGTGATTGAGATAAACCATACTGTGACCACGACTGACGGAAATATATAATGTTCTTGTTCGTCCTGTTAGAGAAAGGATTCAACAAACAGTGGCAATCTACTTTTACTCGATCAGCTACGAAACCCTTCAACAAGGATCAGTGTTTTTTCTGCCAGAACCAGAAGTATGATGAACAAGAACCGCTGTACACTGTGCGAGAGGATGCACCTGGTGAGTTCTTGTTCATCCTACTTCTGGTTCTGCCAGAAAAAACACTGATCCTTGTTGAAGGGTTTCGTAGCTGATCGAGTAAAAATAGATTGCCACTGTTCGTTGAATCCTTTCTCTCCTTTGTAGCGCTTACTTTTTCTACCGAGTCGATTACCTGACACATATCCTTCATGCTTGCGTTTTATGCCACGTGAAATATGATCATTGTTAGTTAACTTTGCGTAGCATTTTCGATGCCAAATCGTGTGTGCTGCCTGTAACGTTTCTTTAGTAGCTTCACCGAGTCGTCTTTGGATTTGAAGACAGTCAACATCTTGTGACTTTGCCCGTTCTTTTATTGCCGTCAACAAACGATCAAACGATGTAGCCCTTGGATTAGACACTATGAGGCCCATGCGAGTAGTATCTTTTTGGTAAATAATACACTGTTTCCAATTGGTTTCTTCAATTCTTTCTGATCGATGTCCAAGATCTTGTATCTCATTCATGATGGCTCACTGTACCTAATAATAGGACAGACAAGAACATTATATATTTCTGTCAGTCGTGGTCACAGTATGGTTTATCTCAATCACATACCAATCTGTAAAATAACAGTTGCAATGTTAACTTTAAACATTTGTAAATTTCATGACATCTAAAAGTCCTTAGATTCTTAGTAAGAAAAGAGTGCACATTATGTAGATATTTGTAAATAAATGCAAGTGTGTATGTCATGTCATATGTTGTAGAAGTCTGCTCACATTATTTTAACCATTCACACTTAATTCTCATGATTTAAATGTTGGGTAAAATTTTACACAACTGTCTATTTTGTCAAAGTGATTAAGGAAAAATACACTTTTATTCACAATTTTATGAATCTTAATGAAGAAAAGAAACAAACATGACTCTTTTGGGAGTCGGTGTGTACGGAAGGTACTTTATTCATATAATTAAGGTGTTGTGTAAAAATTTTACACACACTTTTTACAGTGTAATAAAGTGTTGTGGTGATTTGGGCTCTTCATAAGTACGTAATTTATTTGGATTCAGCACCCCTGAAAACCTAAGAAAAGTCACCTTAAATTGGTATATATGTAGTTATAAAGTCAAAATATTGAACATTCACGGTGAATATTGGCGACCATTTTGAAATTCCAAAATGGCCGCTATAACGGATTTAAAAAATTTGGAAACATTGGTTTTCACTTTATATAGACCTTTACCTTCATGAAAATGCAAAAATTAGCAACTCCCCACAAAAATCCAGCGAAATTACATAGTGGCCCTGACTATGACAAGAAATGTTTGGCTCCAGTAATGACTTCACTGCACATATCTCCTGCCAATAAAGATAGTGTGAGTAAGATCAGTGTTTTTAATCAAACAATAGTGCATGTGATGTAAATATGATATTTTTCATATGATGTGTTGGTGGAAGCCATGATTAGTGATTAGTAGACCTACCTTTGATTGCAGGGATGCTTACAACACTGCCTCAGGTGAAGCAGTGGTTGGCCAGTTAAGGAGACCCAGAAGACACTTGAAGGCTGCCTCATTCTCCCCATCTCCAGCCACGGGTTTGGTGGTAACAGTGTCAAGGACCACAACCAAGGCAATGATATATGAAGGTTAGTGTTACTTAAGAAAAATATTAGTATTATAACTATAGCTTCTTTTAGACTATCAATAATTCCTTTAAAGCTTTATGCAGTGATGTAGTAACTCACTGTTATGATGGGGACTTACTAGACTCGGTTCAATGTGTGATTTAATGTGTACCCAAACAACAAACACCAATACCACGTAATAAGTAAGTCATGCCGGTAAGCCTACTCATAGGATTGGAACAAAGTGAGCCTACTCATAGGATTGGAACAAAGTGAGCCTACTCATAGGATTGGAACAAAGTGAGCCTACTCATAGGATTGGAACAAAGTGATGCAACACATAACAAAATCTATCAAAACGTTCTTCACTGTTCTTGTACTGCAATGCTACTACATCTGCGCACATGTACAGAACAGAAATACAGAAATGGTCGACATGTGCGCAGATGTACGGCGACTTCCAATGTTAGGAGCACTGTACATAAAAGATATCAATCCCAAGCTTAACGTACAAGCATACGGCCTGCAAGCTCTCCCAAGCATGAGAAGAAAAAAGGGTAGCGATATCCAACCCACAGAGACGCAAAGCAAGGAGCAGCAGAAGTCATCCACCAATGAGCGTCGCCAGCTCACACGCGAGGCCGCCAGACTTCTCCTTAAGTAGCGGCTCACACTGCACCCAAATCATGCTCACCTCTACCTCTGAGGAGAACACATCCCTCCACACTGCTGAAGAAGGGTTCATGACCTGAAATCGCGATACAGCAAAATGACCAGCTACGGCGAGGCGGTCATAAACTTGATCACTAAAGAGAATAAGACACTCTTAAGACAAAAAGAAAATATCTTGAAAAAGATAATAAACGCTGAACTAGCTATCACTTTTGACGATATATATATATACTGTATATATATATATATATATATATATTATATATATATATATAATATATATATATATATATATATATATACATGTGTATATATATATACTAGCCGCAAAGCCGCCCTCCGGGCGGACTTTTTGGCTAGCTCCTGCGGAGGGCTATTGGTGGTGGGCCTTCGGCCCACCACCTGTGTTTGGTGGGCCTTCGGCTCACCAAACACGGACTCTCCAGATAGCCCCTTCTAACTTTCCTGAAATCATGGATGTAGAAATGTATGTATTACCCCCACCCATTCACTCACCCATTACCCATCACCCCCCACCCATTCACTCACCCATTACCCATCACCCCCCACCCATTCACTCACCCATTACCCATCACCACACACCCATTCACTCACCCATTACCCATCACCCCCCACCTATTCCCTCACCCATCATCCATCCCCCCACCCATTCACTCACCCATCACCCCACCCATTCACTCACCCATTACCCATCACCCTACATCAAGGTTTCCTCAATTCTCGCAACCCACTTTTTTTCGCAATTATCGCTAATAGGCTGCTAAAAAAAAAAAAAAAAAAGTGATCGGATCATCTCATAATTGGGCTTAAAACCTTCCCCTGGTCAACCCGGTTCAAAATGTGCCATATGAGGTGATTGCGCCACGGGGGCGGAACCTATACCAGACACACACACACACACACACACACACACAGACAGACAGACAGACAGACAGACACACTTTCGCTTATATTTACCATTACCCATCACCCCCCACCTATTCCCTCACCCCCCACCCATTCACTCACCCATCACCCCACACCCATTACCCATCACCCCACCCATTCACTCACCCATTACCCATCACCCTACATCAAGGTTTCCTCAATTCTCGCAACCCACTTTTTTTTCACAATTATCGCTAATAGACTGCTACAAAAAAAAAAAAAAAAAAGTGATCGAATCATCTCATAAGTGGGCTTATGACCTTCCCCTGGTCAACCCGGTTCCAAAAATGTGCCATATGAGGTGATTGCGCCACGGGGGCGGAACCTATACCACACACACACCACACACACACACACAGACAGACAGACAGACACACTTTCGCTTATTATTATTATAATATATAATATATATATATATATATATATATATATATATATATATATATATATATATATATATATATATATATATATATATATATATATATATATATATATATATATATATATATATTTTGGCCCCCCTCTTTTCAATTTTCTGGGTACGCCACAATTGCCACTGGATGTAGTCTAGCCCAGTGCTATTCAAGCTAGGTGGACGAGACTAAGTGAGGGGTGGACAGGTGGGTGGACGAGATCATGCCCACATGTCAGTATAAATCAGTGTTTTTTCTGATTTTGAAGTCTTGGTTACCTATGGCTGAGCCATGCTGTGTCGGCGCCGGTCGTCATGTGGGTCGGCATCAGGCTCAGACCGTCGCCGTCGGGTCGTGGGAATCGTGAAGGGATGCGCGGTGGGTCCCGACTGTGTGGTGCATGCTCTATACACTCGGGGCGGGTCTGCACCTCAAAAATTTAACTGAAAAAGTCGGCTCCGTGCTGAGACTTGTCGCCGTAGGGTCCAATCCTGGCGCCGACCAGTCGGGGCCGTACTGCGACTGGAGCAAGTGTTATTTTAGCGTGGGAAAGATCGATTTTTCCCACGCTGTCTCCTTTCGACGAAGAGAGAGAGAGAGAGAGAGAGAGAGAGAGAGGAAAATTTTGAGATATTTATTGAATTATTATTATTTTTATTATTATTATCATTATCGTCATCATTATCCACTATGAATAGAGCAGTTTCTTTAGTGCAGCATCTTTAGCGCTATACTGCTTCCGCAGTATCTTTAGTGCCTTGGCGATTGTTATCACCATGTAGTTATTGTGTTAAATTAATAATATTTAGAGGTGTTAGAGTAGGGGGTCTCACCAATAAAGGTTGCACCGCTCGGGAATCGAACCCGGGACCTTCCGCTTGCCGGGCGGCTGTGCTACCCGTTACACCACGGGAACCTTCTAGTGACAACCCACATATCTCCCCCCTAAGGCTGCCTCCCGCAGGCCTGACTGGGGGAATGTGCATCCACGATCCTACTCACTGCACCATGTTAGAGTAGGGGGTCTCACCAATAAAGGTTGCACCGCTCGGGAATCGAACCCGGGACCTTCCGCTTGCCGGGCGGCTGTGCTACTCGTTACACCACGGGAAACTTCTAGTGACAACCCACACAAGAGGCACATAATTAAGTAAGTAATCACCAGGATGAAAGTGTAGCCTTCAAACTCTACAGAATTGATAGGAGTAGCCGTAACAGCCCTCCTTCCCTCCCTTCCTTCCTCACCGCGCCGACTACGGTCAGTGGAGGGGCTTGCCATATTTAGTATCAGTCACAGCACGGCTGGGAACAGTCACCATGACGGCAACCCAATATTGGCGGTTAAATTAATTTTAATCCGCGACTGTCCGCGACTATCGCCGACAATCGCGGACTAGTCGCCTAACTAAGGCAACCCGAGCCAAACACGCCGATTTGGGAGCTTCAGCCCCCCACAAATTGGATGCAGTTTGCACCGACTGGATGAATCAGCAAGTGGTGACCGGTCGCCGAAGCGAGTCGTGATGTGAACGGGCCTTTAGGCTCAGCGTCTCAGCGGAGTCAGCTGGCGTGATCGTCACATTAGCTGACTTGGTTTAGCGTGCACTGACCAGCTTATTTCCGAAGGTAAATTCTCACTTCTCTATTAGTTTTTAATGCTACCTTAAGCAATCGGATGCATTTTATATTTCACTTCATATTAAAACTATCGTACTGTCCCATAAATACAGTGATCCCTCGCGTTTGGCGAGTCTCAGTTTGGCAAAACACAATATTGGCGATAGGTTGGATGTGGTACCAGAATCCCAATTTGGCGCTTCAAATTCACTTTTGGCGAGACGCGCGCTGACGGCCCAGAATGCACTGCCCGCAAGCGACTATGTTGGTGTTTGTTATCTTCCCGGCAGCCATCTTGACGACTGCCCTGTTTTTTGCTCCAAGTGACGGTACCTTTGGGGTTTCGCGCTAAGACTATGGCATCTACAAGTACTGGTGGTGGTTCGAGGAAGCCAGGTGACGATAAGGACAAGGGTACAAAAGCGGAGAAACGAGTGGTGGAAAGGTAAACACACAGCCACAACCACCACACTCACTCGTCTCACCAGGCCTAACTCTAAATAATTCATGGTAAATAACATCTGTTATCTATTATCTTGTTGTATTGCTGTTAATGTTTCATGTATAATGTCTTTGCATTTAAGCAGTTAAAGTACGAAAATGGAGGTCAAAAGGGTGAACTCGGGCCTCGTCAAACTAATAATGGATAATTTTCCCATTGAAAGTACTATTTGCGTTTGGCGAAATTAACTTTTTGGCGCTGGTTTGGCTAGACTAATTAAATCGCCAAACGTGAGGGACCACTGTAACTACTGTAACTAGGTAGGCTAAGGAAAAAAACACTGCTGACAAAATAGGGGAGCTTGGATTATAAGCTATAGCATGTTTACATCACTACATGTATTGTACAGTTATGTTTATCTTTACTCATTCGTTTCTATAAAAAAAAAAATTCAGGTAGGGTTCAAGGATTCAAAAGTAGTTAAATATCAATTACATTCGCTACCTTACTTTAAAACAATTTTATTGTATAAAACACCCAACTGTCATATATGTATATGTAACAAATTTCTGTTTTGTTTTCATTTAGTCTATTTTTATTTGGGTCTAAAAGGTGAGTCATTTTATTATTAATTTACAGAATAATACAAAGAATGCTCTATATGTTGGTGTGACTTCAAACTTAGGTATGACAGGCATGTATAACACTAAGATTTAGACAAATTATCACTCAACATAAGCTTCAAAATGCACCCCAAACAGATCCCATAGCTGTACGCAATCGCTTCGCTCGCGTATTAGGGGCCCCGCCTAGCCCCAGTGCCCAGGGCCCCGTGACATCTAAATTCGGCACTGGTTGCAGTAGCTTGTCACTAAGCCTTCCTGTGTGTGCCTCAGGTGGTCCGTCTACTAAACAGTGCACAGCATGTGATTGGAGGTTATACTGCTTGCCTATATCAACAAACCACCATATACCTACACACCCTAACGTTATTGCATGACCAACTGTTATATTCATACATTTCAGTACAACTACTTGATCCCATTTTTGAAAGGTAAAAGTTTATCATAGAATAACAAAAACATATAAATTTGTAACTCAGCCTGTAGGTATATAATATACTTCTGATATATAACCTTTTTGACATCGAGCCTTAATGGTCATATAGTACATACTCTATACAAAATCCTCTGGCATCAATTTCAAATCTCATGCAACTACACACAGAGGAAATATATCATACTGCATTGGAATAACATCTGAGAGAAAATCCTGAAACAATGTACGTATACAGCAAAACCTACACTGTGTCATGCAGCAGGATGTTATGGTGCCGCTGTCTCATGTAGTGGATGCTTGATTTGCAGAAAGCAAGTCCATCACTATCAGCTTCATTATCGATTACTTTCATCAGCATTGATTGAAATGTAAGACTCAGCTATGGTGAATGACTATTTAAGTTGAATAATTCATTATTCCAAAGTAGTGTTATATAAAACTATAAACTTAACCTTAGATTCTTTGCAAGTTTTGGCAACATTACTTAGTTTACTGTGTAGACTAATCCTTTTCTTTAATGATTTCAACTGTCTCCTCCTTCTACAATGCTAGGACTATCCTTTACTCAAAATCTGAACTTGAAATCTAGCATTTCATCTCTTCCTAAACCGCTTCTAAGAAGTTAGGTGTCCTGTGGCGTCTGCGTCCTTTTTTTGCTCCCTTCCAGTTGCTTGCTCTGTACAGGGGCCTTATTTTCCTATGTATGGAGTATGCTTCTCATGTTTTGGGGGATCCACTCATAGAGCTCTCCTAAACAGGGTTGAGTCTAAAGCTTTTCGTCTCATCAACTCCCTTCCTCTGACTGACTGTCTTTAAATCACTGCCTCAGTGTTGCTTCTCTTGCTATCTTCTGCCGTTATTTTCATGCTAACTGCATGCTTCCCCCCCTCCCGCTGCCTCGCTGCACAAGACTTTCTACTCATTCTCATCCCTATTCTGTCCATCTTCCTAATGCAAGAGTTAATCAGTATCTTCACTCTTTCATCCCTTTCACTGCTAAACTCTGGAACTCTCTTCCTGTTTCTTTTTTTCACCTTCCTACAACTTAAATTTTTCAAGAGAGGAGTGACAAGACACCTCCTGAACTAAATTGGCCCACCCCCTTTCTTTACTCGCTCACTGTCTTCTTTATAGGGACTGGCAACTAAGCGGGCTTTTTGTTACATTTTGCTTTGCCCTTGGCCAGTCCTTTGTGATATGAAAAAAAAAAAATAATGTATATATATACACATTCAAAATAATTAACAGAACTGCCAGCTATCATTCAGATTTCTTACCAACAATTTTTGTTCATAAGTAAAGCCTTAATTTCATCTCATTTTGCATTATGAAGTATGATGGTTTGCCGACAATGTGTAAGAACACTAACATAGCATAACGTAGACATTATATTTCTCCCCCATCAGACCATGAATACATAGTGTTTATAGATATACTCATTTCTTAGCTGGCATGTGAAGCCTACTGCCGCTATAGGCTTAAAAAATTCTTACAAATACCCCCTAATTTGTTACTCATGAATCAATACAAATCACCTTGTTGCACTGTCCAGTGATTCATATTTTCTAGTATTGGGAAGACCTTAATGGTATCATTATATATATATATATACTATATTATTATATATATATAATACTAATATATATATATATATATATATATATATTATATAATATATATTATCATATATATTATATATATATATATATATATATATATATATATATATATATATATATATATATATATAATATATATATTATATATATATATATATATATATATATATATATATATATCATAAGTTATTTACAGAATGCAAAATTTACATAAAAGTTTTCATGTTCAAAAATTATCACATTTAAGTATATAACAAGTAGTTTACATCATTTAAAGCGTTTAAACAGTGTAACAAATATAAAGTGATGATCAGTTCAATAGAAATATATGAGGAACAATAGTTCATTCATCTTAATTGAGGAATGATAGATTCAATAAGCTGCACATAGATATATATGTCAGTAAACTTGGTAAAGCTTTCAGTCAAATTTCACAGCATTTATAATCGGCACACTCATTCTCATTTACGATTATTGTGGTAACTGCCAAAAGAAAAATAATATATCCCTGCTTTCATGTGCAGTATAATGTTATTCAGCATATAAAATAATGAAATTATATAAATATACATCTTCAAATTATGTGTAGAATACTGCACAGATACTTTCAATGGTATCATACAAGAGACAGACCTCTGACAAACTTCATATAATCCTCCTTAAGTATTTCAAGACTAGCTGAAGTCCCCTCCACTAAAGACGATACTCTCATTTGATACATCTTTTGCTAATATAGTTTTTTTTTGGATAATTTGATCAGTAAGTTATCACAATATCTTAATATACGATAAGAGAGCATATATATATATATATATTATATATATATAATATATATATAATTACAAATCTTCGGTTATTCTCATCAATTTGTTAAAGCAAGAATAAAATATCTTTTAAACCAGTAATAAGTCGTATATTTGATTGAAGGTTGGATCCAATGCAAAACTGTGCAGCCACACACACAAAATGATGCACTACGTGGAGACAGCATTCACGTGGTCAGTTATTCAGTCCTCCTGCAAAGAAAATAAAGACTACCTAATCACCATTGACATATCTTCTTGAATTCTAAGACAACGGTAATGGAAAAATGCTCCGCTGAGTGTTTCCTTTCACAAAGCGATATATTGTCCTTCAATTAATATTTTCTTCACTTGAGTCAACACTTGACCCTTAGACATACTAGTGCCCTCCTCAGAATCACTCAAATGTCTTCTTTGGCTTACCTGTTAGCACTTTACATCCTACTAAGAAATCAGTAGATTCTACCCTCTTCTACTCAGATGTTCTATGAAATCCTAACAGTTAAAGGTGAACATGAGCAATTAAGTGCAGCACTGAACCTCCCACCTCAAGTGAAAGACGAATACGGATCCTTTCACCACTGATCACTGCTCTTTCACCACCGTCTAATAATTTATCTCAATGCCCTACAGATTAATTCATGCGAAACAACACAAAATATAACATTCCCCCCGCCCCAAAAAAAAATAAAAAAAAATTTAAATCAATATTCCCTCAAAAACTTTCCACAAATTGCTTGCTTGAAATGTCCTCCCACAAGAGCTCCCACAAAAGCAAGCAAATTTCTCCCACAAATTTGTGGGAATTTCCTACGAAGTGGCAACACTGGCCTAGCAGTACACCCAAGTACTTTACACGAGAATTGATCATGTAAAGGAGTCGGAGTCAGAGATATTTTTACTGACTCCGACTCCAACTCCGCCAACTCCGGCCACAAGTAGGCGACTCCTGCGACTCCGACTCCACACCCTTGGTGTCACCACACTGTCCCAAACGTGTTAAGCTGTATACACATAAATATCATGTATACCTCCGCCTTGAGAATTTTTTTTAACATTTTGGGATTTTTGATAATTTACTGTAGAGTGACAACCTGGCTCCACATTAATTAAAGCTTTATTCATTCCTTAGATTATTAATTTGGTAAAGAGTTCATTCATAGAAATGTTTTTTTAAAGCGGGTAAACACTGTAAATAATGATAAGTAGAATAACAAGAGAAATAATAATAAGTAGCAATAACAATACAAATTTTCTTAAAAAGTTATTTCATGCATTTAGAATGTGTATCTAGAGTGTGTATTAAGGATGGGTATTTTTGTGAACGAACTGCTCTGGGTTTTGTGCCACCCCACGCCTGGAAGGAAGCTTTATTGGGGAAAAAAGTTCAACATATGAACATTTGTAATACGGTGCAATGATAAGTGACAAGTTTTAAAAGTCAAGATGTAATAATTTTTACAGTTTTAACTAAACCTATTAGCCCTGACTATTACTGTAATCAGATTTTTATAAAGGCTGGGTTAAGGAAACATTCAAATATCAATAAAAAATACTGTTAGGAAGTACCAATATCGCTTCCACAGGTACTTTTTCAAAAGTTGTAATGCTACATTACAAACTAATGCTGATATTGTTTTTGGCAAACCACTATAAATAAAACTTTGGCATGTACTTCCAAAAAATCCAAAGTACCGCTTGCCCTATAGATCATTATATAGATCATAATTATAGATAGATTAATAACTACAGATAATTTCCCTATAAATCAATAATTATAATATATCATGTTTGAAACCTGCTAGCTTCAGAGCAGCCCCCACAACTGATGGGCATGTTTGATACACCCCAGACAACCACTGAATGGAACTATGGTAATGCGGACAGATGAGTGTGAGAGGATCCCATAATTATGTAACACATCACGCAGAAAAAGAAATGTAGAACAAGACATCTACAACTACAGAGAGCAAGGGATATCAACCCTCACTCTCATCAAAAATCAACTCATCCCTGAAACAAAACAATTCAATTCATACCTTTCAGCAGAATTCTGTCTTGTTACAATTGGAGTGGAACTGCTAGAAGATTTCCTCTGCTGAAAACAAAGAAAGGATTTAGCAAATATTTTTTGAATGCAAAAAAGATTGAATATGTTGTGCAAAAAAATCATGGATATTTTATATCAACACATCACCAACCTTGAGTTGTATTCATCTAGTTGTATTTTACAGGGCCTGAGCTACACTCGTATGGCCCCGTCTCCATAGCTACATTTTATCATTCATCTTTAGTGCTTACTGTTGGCCGAAACCACCACCCCAGGAGGCGGGTCACAAACTCCCGGCTAACACCCGGTACCCATTCACTGCTGGGTGGACAGGGGCTCGGGTTTTAAGAAGACCGCCGATCTCTCTTCGCTCTGCCCAGGGATCGAACCCGGTTCTTGGTTGTGAACCGAGCGTGGTACCACTACACTACGGAGTACCCATGTACACATTGATGTGATGTACACATTGTGCAGTAGGTGGTGCCACCCTGTGACAAACTTTGCATGTAACCTCCCATTTACTAATTATTGTTATTATAATGAGTCACTGCAGTGATTGGCCTAGTTTACAAGCTTCCTCCGTATCTTTTGTGATTTTCAGGATGGTAAGACTGCAAGATCATATCAAACTTAGAAATATGTTTATAAAAACAGACTTGGGAAAATGTTGATATAGACTCTGAGATGATGAAACAACACAAAAGTGATCAGAGCTTAGGCCATATGCAGTGTCATGGTATTTAACCCCTAACCAAGGGACTTGTTGGTGAGAATCCTTCAGATAAAAATTATCATGACGAAGAATCTTAGGCTGGTATGCAGAGCGGAGAAGGGCATCTACAAGCCCTCCTCGGAAGGGTTTGTAGGTGCCCAGAGAGCGAGAGGGGCGGGTGGAATGGAGGTCGCAGGGCGAGGACGAAGACTCGGGTCACCCCATGTCTTCGTGGAAAATTAGTTCTATTTCTTGCTTTTGTTTGCGCTGTATATGTATGAAATAATGCATAAGATGAAGGAAAATTGCAAGAAATACATAATACAGTTGGCATTAGAGGTTATTTTCTCCAAAAACTGTTCTCATATCTCAGTATATGAAGAAGATAAAGGTGGAGGTGGCCTGTGACCACCATCTCAGACGTCAACAGCGCTGCCAGCTGCATAACTCAATCACCTTTTTATGGGAAATTTACAGTATTTTATGAAGTAATCTATTGCTTTGTGTGAAGAGACTGGTTAGGACAGAAATATTCATGGTTATTACTTGCTACACAGCATCTTAGCGGTCAGGACAATGTTGTGTTTTCTGGTGAATACGGCATACCCGCACTTCTCTCGCAGGCTTATCAGCTTAACTCATGCCTACCAACCCAGTAAAAGGCATGGGTATAGCTTTGTCGTTGGCTTTCAGTGCTTTTATTGACTATTGACTGTTGGATCTGTTGCTATTTGGAATTTTATCAATGACTGTGTTGTTTATTGCCGTTATTGAGGTTGCTGTTGTTGAAATTGTTGTATAGGTTAAATGATGCTGCTTCATTTAGTGTCGGAACAGTTTTAGCAGGGTGTGCTCCCGGCGTGTATAGGTAGGGGCGAAGGGCGAAGGGTCTCCCTCGACCTACATGGTCGAGGGTGGAACCAAGACCTCTGCCTTCGTCACTCTGCATGTAAGCCATAATGTCATAGAGAGCCTAATACTCCTCACCACAGAGGCATGCCTGATGCACACACCTTGAGGAGAGTGATGGGGGCAATCACGGTCTCCCCGGAGAGTTGTGGCGTGGGGGCAGTGTTGGACAGCTTCATGCACTCCTCCAGGGTGTGAATGAAGGTGTCACAGGTGGCAGACAGTAGTGTTGTGGATTCATCCAGCTTCTGAGGAAAAAAGATAAAGGGGTTTTTAAATTAATTTCTACAACAACAGTAGTGAAAGTAATCTTTATCATGACTAAGAGTCACCAGTTTATCACTACTGATAGTAGTGATGCTGGTGTTAAGGAAGTTTGTCAATGACTTTGCTTCCAAAAAAAGTGTCTAATAAAGTAAGTTTTGGCAAGATACTAAGGACTGTAATCTTGTGCTCCTTCCCTATTGGCTCTGATGTGGCAGAACTGCCTTGAATATTTGACAGATACCTTGACCTGTGGTAAAAATACAGGAGCATGTGACCTTGGCCATATTTGAGAACACACTTGATCACTTGCACACATATATTCAAATAATGTCTTCAAAGAATATTATTTAATATACAAAGAGGGCTGAGGGAGTTGGAAAAAATAAAGTGCCTTTTGCTTTGGAAAGGCCAGATCTAAATTAAGAAACGCACAATTTCTACATGTATAGTCTAGGGTGCCAATAGCGCATATGGGTAAATTTAAAACTTGATATTTTTTAACGGCCCTTGGTGGGATACTGTGCAGTAATGAGAAAACCTCTCTTGCAAAATTTGAAGCGAATCGGTTTATATTTAGAGGTGGCACAAGTGAATTGAAACCTGTACTATGTGTACTATGTGATTATACCAGATACCTGTACCGAAGTCTGAAAGGCTAGGGTTCTAAATCACCCATTTCTTTTTCAGAATGGCTCATTCACGCGCAGCTACGACTGTTTGGCTGGTGGGACAGCCAAACCCCGACCCCATCCTCGGAGCCAAACTCCCCTCTCGTGGCGACGTGCTCAAGCGGGCTTTCTACTTCCACAACGTGAAAAAGAAAACCGTCGCCACCAGCGCCGCGGCCACTGTCCAAGAGGTGCTAAGGTTCTGGGAGACCGCGAGGATCCCAACGATGATGGCAAAAAGCGCTGTTCGCAAGGTGGAGGTCTTGTTCAAGGACTGGAAGGCGCTCGTGAAGAGCAAGGGAAGAGCGACGAACAAGACGAAGGAGGAAGAGTTTCATGAGGCCCTCTGCGACCTCTTCGACGTCGCCCACGCCGACGCGATGACCCTGAAGACGATCCCGGCTGATTGCGAGTTCCTAGCGGCGCAACGCGAGAAGGGTCACCGAGGGATCATGCAGGGAGCTGACAGGGTGCTGGAGCGCCGAGTTCAGCGCCGGGAGATGACAGTGGCGGCAGAGAAGCGATCACGAGAAGCCTCGACGTCGCAGCTGGACGAACGCGCGGTGCTCACGTCCTCCTCCTCCTCCTCCTCGGTTGAGTCCAGTCCGGCACGCGGCGAGGCGGCTGCTACCACTGAGCCGACCGGTGCAAGCCCTCCGAAGCGACGAGCGCGGGGATCACAGTTCGTGCTCTCCCAGGAGTTAGCGAGCGCCCTCGACCGGACCGGCGTGAGCGACCGCAACGTGCTCCGCATCGTCGCGGCGACCGCCAGTAGCCGACCCACAATCCTCAGGAGCTGATCCTGAATGCCGAGAGCATCTGGCAGGGTCACGCCGGCTACCGGTCCCAGCTGGCCGCGGAAGTCAAGACAACCTTCGTCCCTGACACGCCTCTTACCGTTCACTGGGACGGGAAGATCCTGCCGGATTGCGACTGTATGCGGGTGGATCGGCTGGCTATCCTCGTCTCCGGCGACGGCGTCCAGAAGCTCATCGGCATTCCCAAGCTGGCATGTGAGACTGGAGAGGCGATGGCGAGCGCCATGGCTGAAGCGCTCGACGACTGAGGGCTTGCAGAGCATGTGGTGGCTATGTCGTTCGATACGATCGCCGCCAACACTGGAGCCCTCGCCGGTGCCTGCACCCTGCTGGAGCAGAAGCTTGGTCGGCGTCTGCTAAGCCTCGCCTGCCGGCACCATGTAAACGAGCTGGTGCTGGAGAAGGCGTTCTCTATCTGCATGGGGCCGTCGTCGGGTTCTGACATCAACCGATTCTTCAACCGATTCAAGGAACGGTGGGCTTTCATCGTCCAGAGCCAGCCGGAGCCGCCAACGCCCGACGAGCTGCCGCCCACCCTCCTGAACAAGTGGGACACACTTCTGCAAGAGTGGGCCACGCTGTTCAACACCAGCCACCCGCGGGACGACTACAAGGAGATGCTGGAGCTCTTCATCGTCCTGCTGGGTGGCGAGGGCGACGTCCCGAAGGTGAAGTTCCGGCGACCCGGCGCCATGCACCGCGCGCGCTGGATGGCGCGTGCCATCTACGCGGCGAAGATTACGCTGTTCGCCGCCCAACTGGGGGAGCTCTGCTCGCCGCGCGAGCTGTCCAGCCTCCGCCGGTTCACCTTCTTCGTCGCTGAGGTCTACGTGACCCGCTGGTTCGAGGCGCCCGTGGCCGCCTTCGCGCCGGCGAATGACTTGAAACTGGCCGCCGACCTCCGCGACTTCCACGACGCTGAGATCGGCAAGGCGCGCGTGAAGACCTTCTCCCGGCACTTCTGGTACCTGAGCGAGCCACTGGTCGCCATGGCTCTCTTCGACTACCGCTTGCCAACCGCCAAGAAGAAGGCGCTGGCGGAAGCTATGCAGCGGGAAAAAGGATCCGAGGAACCGCCGAAGCGCATCACCGTCTCCGACGCCCGCCTCGCCTCGTCCACGCTAGCGTCGTTCGGAAGCCAGGCGTCCGGCGCCCTCCTCGACGCCGTCGGAGCGGAGAGGGCGTTCCTCTCGAAGGAGCCGGAGGAGTGGCCGAGTGACACGGGGTTCGTCGCGGCGTCTCGGCGCGTCGCGAGCCTACACGTCACACCAACGACATGGCGGAGCGAGGGGTGGCGCTGTTCCAGTCCTTCAACCTCAGCCTGACGAAGAACGAGAATCAGCGCCAATTCCTCTTGCAGGTCGTCAAGAGGCACCGTTGACAACAGCCAGGAACATCGAAGGCTTCCCTTCCCCGGCCAAGCGGAAGACAATGAGTGGCTTGGGCAACCATGATACCCCCCGCCCCTAGAGGGGCTAATACTCGCTTTGAAGAGAGAGGGGGACCAGGAGCCCAGCTGGAGGAAGGGGAGGTCTCAAAAGGCTTCAATATTGCCAACAAACACCCCAGAGACAATGTCCTTCCTTGTAGTCCCTATCGGAGTCTATAGGGGGAACAATCAATCGACTTGCGCCACCTTTAAATATACTTCGATTACGCTCAAATTTTCAAAGCCGGGCACTTGCGTTACCGCTTGCATTACTGCGTTACTGCGTTACTAATGCACTACCAAATCGGTAATGCAGTACCGCGGTAACGCAAAGATTTTCAAAGTAATGCACTACCAGTAATGTACCAAAAAAATTTAGCGTTACCACTTGCGTTATCGTAATTTTCAAAAGTTAAGAAACGAAGACGACAATCGCCGAATTTGTTGCGCGGCATTGTTGAGCTCTGTTCTGCAGGCGTCGCTTGTATTCATTCATAGACCACTTTCTTGGAATGTTAGGAATTTTAAGGGGGACTCTTATATTTCCGGGAACACACATTATTAATTTTTTTTTCTCGAAAACTAATAATTTTATGGGAAACATTCTTCTATACAAAAGTGTTTAGAATAATGTGGTGTACAATGTATGTGAAAATGAAAAAGATCGAAAGAAAAAACTTGGTAAAAATTTTGGTAACGCTGGTAATGCATTTTCAATTTTGGTAACGCAGTAACGCAGTAATGCGGACCACTCTAAGGAAATTAAAATCGGTAACGCATTGACGGTAATGCACCCCTGATTTTTCGGTAACGCATTGACGGTAATGCACTACCTGTCCGGCGGTAACGCGCCCCAGCTCTGCAAATTTTACACACGTTGTTTTCTCACCACCCCACAGTATTCCACTAAGGGCCGTTCAAAAAATCCAACTTTCGTTTTTTATTGGCACCTTAATAAGACCGTACATCTAAATAGTATCTCGGCTTGAATGAAACCCATCAGTCACCTTTATACTTTCCTCAATCACTTGTCTCATCCACCTTTTACATTCCATACATTCTCATCTTTTCATAGTACTTCACTTGCTAAGTAGCACTCCTATGAAAGAACTTCATACACACTTCCTGGTTTGCTAAAGGGCAGCAATTAACTTTTATCTCTCCACAATACTTTTCCTGTCGCTTGCATTCTTAACATAAAGGAAATTTCTTGTTGAATAGCTCCTAATATTCTTTCTGCAAATATCCTCAATAATCATGTTATGTTGTCATTCATACATTTTTCATCATAGCTCTTAAAAATCTTTGATATATACAGTAATACACTGCCAACTGCTGAGGTTTCATTCCTAAAAACTCAGTAGTTGGTAAAGTTATCTTTACATACATATGGGGCTAGGGAAACCTTGGCTACATTTATGGGGTAAAAAAAAAAATCATTCTGTCCTTTTCTGATACTTGACGACTGACAGACACTGTACGTATTCTCTCGCCACCTGAATCTGCACCACAATTATTTTTTCTTCTACTTTGTAATCATATTCTGTCTTTTTTGCTGGCACTGTTTGCTGAGAGTGTCTTACTAACCTCTAGGTCTGGACCATCTGGGTTATTAGCTGCAGTCTTGACATTGTACACTTGCTTCATCAGGAGGTCACAGGTCAGACGAAGTTCAGACTTCTTTGCTTTCACAGCATCTGCCTCTGGCTCTGTAAGTTTTCAGTTTCAGTCACATTTTTTAAAGTTGACCAATGCATAACTCTACCTAAAACATTTATTTTACCTCGACAATGTGAAATAAAGCATTATAAGGATTTCAACCTTAAATGCAGACCTTAGCAGGCAGAAGAGAAAAAGTTTCATATATTTGCCCAACGTCAATACATTCCACTTCTATAAATCATCTGCAATTTACAATGAAGATTCAGATGAGAGATCAAAAGTTCAGTTAACATATAGTTTACACACACACACACACTCCACACAGGGTACTCCGTTGTGTAGGGGAAGCACGCTCGGTTCACAACTGAGAAGTCCCGGGTTCGATCCCGGGCGGAGCGGAAACAGATGGGTTGTTTCCTTAAAACCTGAGCCCCTGTCCACCCAGCAGTGAATGGGTACCGGGTGTTAGCCGGGGATTGTGACCTGCTCTCCGAGGTGGTGGCTTCGGCCAAAACTAAGCACTAAGGATGAATGATAAAAAAATGTTGATATGGAGACGGGGCCACACGAGCATTGCTCTGGCCCTGTAAAAGACAACTAGATGAACTAGATGAATACACACACACACATATATATATATGAATATAGTGCAATCTTATAACTCATGATCTACGAGTCTAGTTGATTAGTCAGTTTCTGTATTCATATCTTCAAAGACTGTATTCTTAAACTCAAGTATCCTCCTCTCCCTCCTCAGGGCTTCCTGGTTGCTGTTGATGCATGGCCATGCTTGGGCAGCACCATTACCAGGTGGTGGTGGCCGTGGGGTTAGTGCCAAGGAGTGGCGAGCTCAGAATCGCGAGTTTAAGTCCCGCAAGAAGAAAACTTTTCTACAATCATCTGGTGGCTGAGTTACCCACATGTTGCCCATCATCCACGACATCAAAGGTGAGTGCATCGGAGGACACCAGAAGGGTCCACCAATAGACTGGTGTTTATCTATATAGTATGTATGCATGTCCATAACAGGTCTGCAGTTCTTGAGGTCATAAAAACGGTTAGTATGCGAAGTTCCCTCATTGGATTGATGCATACATGAGTTGCAAACATTACTGTGCGACCTAAAAGGCACAGGAACAATGGGGGTCTGCGTGAGTTGAGAGCTTCAAAAGTTGTGAAGTACATAAGTTGCAGGAATGCACTGCATCTATTATAAAATGTGCTTTTGATATTTGTTATCATCAGCTAAACAGTGGGAGAGGTGAGATTCTACGGCACTGTTAGGACAAATATCTATGTAACGAGCATAGCAGCCACACAATAAGTCACATACCTTTTTCTACTTTTGGCCGAGGTATTGACGGAGGAATTCCTGCTTTAGCACTGCCGAGGGCCACGAGCCAAGCGTGACGCTCATGGGATGACGGTGCCTTGAGGTAAAAGTGTTGCTCATAAGGAATGATAATGTCAATTCTCAGTGTATCCGTTGGATGGACTGAAACAGAAAAAAAAAGTAGTTCATGTATGGTGTCATCATCCTATCAGATAGTCTAGTCTATCTTGTCAAATTTAGTCACCACTGATGCCTGTGTGATGAGAGTATGGCTGTTCAATTTGCTTATGCATGGAGTTGTTAGGGAGCTAAAAGCAGGAGTTGGTAATGTTGGAGTAGAATTGTGTACAGGTGATAATGAATGGAAACTTACTATAATATTGTTTGTAGATGACACTGCTGATTACATACAATTATAAAGATAAACAAAATTGGAAAAAGAAATTCAATATTTGTCAATGGCAGAAGTTGAAAGAAAATTTTAGAAAGTTGGGTAATATTTATGGAAAGGTGTGATGCAATTGAATTTGAAACTCCTTATATTATATAGGTATAGTGCATTCAAAATGCAATTAAGTGTTCAGTGAGCTTAGGGCTAAATGGACAAGCAATGGAAGAAAGAACAAAAAATCATAATACCTAGGTTTGGTTCTATGCAAAAATGGAAGTACTATGAGGGAAGGCCGTGTAAATGGCAAAATAAAAGGATCTTTGGGGCATATCATGAAAAGTAAAACACTGAATATGAAGATAAAAGAATGCAATACATGGTGTCATAATATTGCCAACAATGATAAACGTGCGTGAAACATGACCATGGAATCAAGGTTACAGATCTGGAATTAAGGCAATGGATAAGAGTTATTATAAAGGTGCTTGTGGTGTTAATTAATATAGAATTGATGGCAAAAAGCTATGAAAATGTATATAAATATTTGCGATCTGCATCAGTTTGAAGTGTGCAAACTGATGACAAAGAGTAGTGTAACCCGTACAGCACCGCTGACGACTCTGAGCCGTCGCATATGTGTGTAACGCTCCGCCCCCGCTGACCCCCGCTCAGCCCCCGCCGGCTCTCAGCCGTCAGCTGACAGAACGTCTCAAAATTGACGGGTCTGGGCGTTACAAAATTATACATTTTTGGCGGGGCTCAACGGGTCAAAGATGACAAAATAAGCTGTGGAGTTGGTCAAAGCACATCCTCCTCAGATGATGTAGTCTTTTTGGTCACTTAGAGAGAGAATGGCTGAAGAGTAGATGACAAATATAAATAAAGGATGAAAGTTGTAGGAGTGAGAGAAAGACTGTTTAGTTGAAGGGGAGAGTGCTAGAATACTGGAAAGTACTTGAGAGAGAGGGTAGATGGGAAATGGTAAGGGATAGTAATCAAGAGTTAAGTCTACGGAAAAGGGAAAATGTTTTGTTGTGGTCGCACACATGACTACCATGGAACAAGTGGCAATATAGATTTAGATTATTATTCAATTTTGATTTCCAGCCTACACAGTTTCAGTGATTTCCCTCATCTCATGTTCAGGGTTATTTTTTTTATCAATAACTTACCCAAGATTTCACATGCTGACAGCTTTACTGATCCCTTACTGCCCTGGTTGACCTCCTCCTGTGACTTGTAATACGCCAACACACCCTTGTCCAACAGAAACCATCTTGGCTGCCATCCTGCAAGACAGAGATACATAGTGCATGTGGTTCAGTTATTTGGATGCATTGGTAGTAAACATCTTAACCCCTTCACGCCCAGATCTTTCCTTTACTATAAAAAATGGTCTGTTGCCGAGCCATAACATTACGAAAAATAACTGAATATATCAAATTTGTTAGTCGACAAGGATAATAAACAGGTCATATCTATAAAATATTGCTTATATTCACTAAGAATCGTCTAATGGTACCCAAATTACAATGGAAATAATGCTCTGGGTTTCAAGGGGTTAAAGGTCTGCATAATATCAAATATTAAAGAATTAAAAAAATATAAGAAGGAAAGCAGTAATTTAGCCTGTTAAACAGGGCAGCAAGGTTCAGACATTCTATACATTATTTTCCATTGTTAATGTAAAAAGTAAAAGGAGGATAAATTTTTGTTATTGGGTACCACTGATTTTGAGGCCGAAACTTTGTTTTCCTGAATAGTTTTGATGTGTTTATAATTAATCTGGTACTCATTTTTGGCAGACATCAATGCTTGTTTACAGGTGTGTGGGGGGGAGGGGGCTACCCCGACCCGCAAACATCCACTCCGCTTTGCACTGCCGTAGTACTGATAATACATATTCTTATTTTCTTGATATCATGTTACTAAATCAAATCCCACGTCTAACCTAACCTAACCTGATTTAACCAAACTTAAACCGTCGAAACCTCCAACATAGTGCATCTTCGAACCTTCCAAGTCAGTGCCGTCTAACCCTCTCATTCATTCCCTTCCTAATATTTAAGCCTTTCATCATGCGCAATTTAACATAATACGTAGATGTAAATGTATAAATGCATGAAAATACATATTTGTAAAAAATATTCTACACTAGACACTTAACCAGCAAATATGGTTAAAATATATCGAGTCCACATGGATATCAACGAACAGTTTTCCCCCATCCTCTTGGAGCATCTTTGGTCTGGCTGTTAAGCCAACCACACACACACCGGCGCAGCCTATCCGGCCGACAAAAAGGGGCAGGGCATCGTTCGCCGGACGAGACCCACACACACACTGGCCGCCTCATGAAAATATACAGTACACGTCGGACCATCGTGGTGACAACATGAATCCGTTGTCCGAAAATGACTTGTTGGTGATGGCTGCATGTGCAGTGTATGGTATGAAAATCCAGAATGAAAAAAGCAGTAAAAAGAGAAGAGTTTGGGTGAAGAACTGGCTGAAGAGAAAAGAAGAATTTGCCCATACATCTCTCTTGAATGAGCTTCAATTAGAATAAAGTGACTGGTACAGTTATTATTTAATAATATATAATGATATATTATTATATAAGATATATAATCATTATTATTATTATTTATATATATATATAATTAGTTATATACAATATATATTATTAATATATATATATATATATATATATATATATATATATATATATATATATATATAATATATATTATATATATATAATATATATATATATATATATAATATTATATATATATATATATATATATATAAATATCAATTTATATAACTGTTTACACATTAGTCATTATCTGGCCGAGCGAGGTGCAGTCCGCGCCGGACGGAATTTCATCCGGCCGCTGCGACAGGCCCCGCTGGATGAAACCCCCCCCCCCACCACACACACCGGCCACCTCTAGCCACGCCCCTTTTCGTCGGCCGGATGGGCCGCGCCGGTGTGTGTGTGGCCGGCTTTAGACCAAATAATGATATGGAAGGGTGGCACTGTGGCATGCTGGCCTTAACAACCTGTGCTCAAAAGCAGGCAAAGAGCACCACAATATCAAGGTGAGCTGATTGCAGTCCTCCAGTGTGAGTGTGGACAGGTTGCCACTCATCACCAGCTCGTGTCAGGGGAAAAATTCCACTATACCAGCGAAGTTTCGACGGAGTTCCATACAGTACCGTCGACACCTCCATTTTCCACCGTCAAAATTGCATTCTGTCGAAACTTCCTGTTCCCAAATAATACCGAAAGGGGAACAATCGCTGACGTGGAAATTTTCGGCGACAGTTCCACTGGTAATAGATGAAAAGGAAAAATAAAAGCTATTTCATTATTGAACACAAAAGTTTTCTGCTTGTCCCAAAACAGTAAAACTGCAGTTTGACATTGGTAACGTGACCTGACCTAACTGATCAGACCCCGCCCCGCTCGTTCACTATCCTAACCTGAGCATTGGTTAACTGGCTAAAATAACCTAACCTCATAACCTAGCCTAACAGTTCAGGCTATTGCTGGTATTTAATCCCTGAATGCAGAAAAACGGGTACAAGTTGATTAAATGTATATATTGGGTGCTGTAATATCAATATCAAGAACTGGAACTGTCGCCGAAACCAGGAACACTCGCCAACGTCGACGAGAATTCCTATCGGCGACAGTTCCCGGTACCTGTCGTTCTGCATCAACATAACT
Source organism: Chionoecetes opilio (assembly GCA_016584305.1). Classification (NCBI taxonomy): domain Eukaryota; kingdom Metazoa; phylum Arthropoda; class Malacostraca; order Decapoda; family Majidae; genus Chionoecetes; species Chionoecetes opilio. Next base: position 176,860 of record JACEEZ010003644.1, on the reverse strand, counting down.
GAGGCGAAAGTCAAAGGGCAATCATTGAACAGTGCAGAACATACAAATCTAGTGAGTTTGCAGCACGTATCTTGTGTGTAGATGTGGTTACAGGGAGTTTCGTACACAAGTTGTTTCGTACCCAGGTTTTGTTAGTTGTTTCGTACCCAGGTTTTGTTAGTTGTTTCGTACACTGATTTTGAGTTTTTTCGTACAAACCTGGTGTCGATTCGTAACTCTAGTAATTAAGTTCAACTCTGAGCTGAGTGTACGAAACAACGGTAATTATGGAGGAGAGTTTCACGTTCGTTTTCAGGGACACCAACTACTTTTTCTTGGCCTACAATAGGTGCTTGTTCTAATGGTGCTAGTTTTATTTTGCGCAAACCAAAACAAAACAAACAAAAAAATAATATAAAAAAAAAATGAAACCTAACCTAAACTTATGTTTTAATGAAACCTAACCCAACCTAACCTAACCTAACCCAACCTAACAGGTTTTAAAGAAACCTAACCTAACCTTAACCACAAAATATAATTTTTTTTTTTTTTTTTTTTTGGTTTGCGCAAAATAAAACTAGCACCATTAGAACAAGCACCTATTGTAGGCCAAGAAAAAGTGGTTGGTGTCTCTGAAAACGAACGTGAAACTCTCCTCCATATTAACCGAAACAACTATGGTTTCATAAAGACTACGAAACAACTTTTCGGTGTACGAATCTACTGGTGTACGAAACAACTTGTGTACGAACTGACTGTACCGCCTCTGCCACATCATCACCCCCACTGCCACCTGGTTACCGTCATTCCTTCCTTACACAATGACGTGCGTGTATGTATGTGGCACTACAGTGGACACGAACCTATAAACTGAACGTGTAGCCCTGGACACTTACCATTCCAGTAATTGGTCCACTTGAAAAGGATTCCTTCCATAATGATTAAAAGTCCAGCTGGCTGCCACCCGCCATCCTTGCCAGTCTTGATTCTAGAGAGGAATGATATATCAAAATACTGGTCTATCTTATGTTGTAAAAGCCTTATTTATTCAATCATTAGTATTCATGATTACTATAAAGTTCATATAAAGGTTGTTTATGTCTGTATTGTTGAAATTAATACAGTAGTCCCAAGGTGGGGATGAGCTAACCTGAATGACATGTTTACGTGGAGAGTAGTGGCATCTGGCGGTAATGTTTAGCATGAGAGAGAGAGAGAGAGAAAGAGAGAGAGAGAGAGAGAGAGAGAGAGAGAGAGAGAGAGAGAGAGAGAGAGAGAGAGAGAGAGAGAGAGAGAGAGAGAGAGAGAGAGAGAGAGAGAGAGAGAGAGAGAGAGAGAGAGAGAGATGAAATGAGTAAGCTGCACAAGTTGAATCATGCCATGAAGACATCAGTGGAGATAAGTTTGATTAATTAAGTGAAACGAAAGAACCAAAGATACAGTAAAAAGAATAGGAATGATAAAATAAGTGAAACGAAAGAACTAAAGTGAAAGAAATAGGAATAGGAAGAGGTGGAACAGAAGGGGGACCTACGGAGTGATACAAAGCGGTACTTCGAGGCATAATAGTATGATCTTGTTAATTTATAGTAGTAATAGTAGTATTAGGAGTAGGTGTTGTTTTTGTTGCTGCTGTTTAAGTTGAGATTTTGTTTATCATCCCCCGTCATCTCACAGTCATGAATCACACTCACGCAATCATTCCAACATTTTCTTCTCAGTACGATGAAGCACATATATAGTTAGGATTAAGATGAGGGATGGTGTTTGAATTTGTGTCTTATGGAGGAAGGCTTGTATTTTTATAATGCCCTAAACCCGCCGGTGGCCACGTTAGTATCAGAGTACCACATAGACGTTCTTTGTATACTTTGGTTAGTATTATGCTCTGATAACTCACCGATCACTCGCAGTGCCACGTCAGTATATCTACTGACTTGACTTCAAAAAATCGCCAGGCCGCAAATAATTTAGTTTGACCTTAGATACGTTTAGTAGGTGATACTAAGGCCTTCTAAGAGAGAAGAGAAGCCTCTCAGAAGGCTTTGGTGAACCTTTCCTTTCCCGCGTGGTCAATCCCTATCCCCTCCCCCTATCCCTTAACCCCTTCACACCCAGATCTTTCCTTTACTATAAAAAGATGGTATGTAGTCGAGCCATAAAATTACGAAAAGTAACTGAATATACCAAATAAGTTAGTCGACTAGGATATTAAACAAGTCATATCTATAAAATATTGCTTATATTCACTAAAAACTGTCTAATGTTAGCCTAATTACAATGGAAATTACGTTCTGGGCCTCAAGGGGTTAAGCAGGGTCAGGCAGGGAAAGCAGTTATTACTTACCCCAGCTCCCACTCGCAGGGGATGAACCCGTCGCCATGAAGGTCGAAGAAGAAATGTGGGGGTAACACCTTAGTATTGGAGATTTTACTCTGGTTTTTGAAGTGTTGTGGTGTTTGTTGCTTGATCACCCCGTTTTGTGCTTATTCTTGTGAATGTTCTTGTGAAATGTCTTGGCTTTCTTGCTAATCAATGTTCTTGCTGTTTCCTTGTTTTCCACATCAGTAGGTCGCTTCCAAGGCTACCACACACTCCATCATTATTGACCATGAAGAAAATAGGAGGCAAATTATGAAAGACTTTAAATATCTGTGTTGAGTGTTTGTTGTATTAGTTTAAACATTCAAGTTTGTTGTAGGTGTCGTTTCTAGGTGTATCCAACAAAAAAAATATCTTTTGCATAATATCCAGTCGTATTCACGATATCGATGTATCATAACTATAAATAAATAAAAAATTTAAATAATGCAAACTGATAAAAATCGTACTTCTCGTACAATTATTACATTGTACGTACCTCTGTATTGCAATTTGCATACACCATAAAGTGCGTGCGAACAAAACAAAATATTCCAGTATAAACTTTACACCACAAGAATGAACTTTTACACCAATAAGCTCCTGGGATCAATTGCAACAAGCCGTAAAGCACCAAAACGACGTTGAAAGTCGAAAGTATAGATATTAGGTACAACATTTCATCGATCACCCACGAACCTTCAAGAACCCGTTTTCAACCGAAATGGACCATCTGAGAGGTTTTATATGTACTAACTTTTTTTTCAAGCAGGATCATTCGTACGATGAGAGAGAGAGAGAGAGAGAGAGAGAGAGAGAGAGAGAGAGAGAGAGAGAGAGAGAGAGAGAGAGAGAGAGAGAGAGAGAGAGAGAGAGAGACCCTCACTGTACGTAACGTTCACTCTTGCCTAGAATCAAAGCTGCCAGGGAACGCTTTCCTGTTACCTTCTTTCTATCCTCTTCTGAATACTACAATGCCCCTTTCTCTTCTTCTGAACTAGCCTCCGCTTTTCATTCTTGCCGCGACACATGTGAAGGCCCTGACGGGATTCACTACCAAATGCTCAAACACCTCCCTCCTGTTTCTCTCCTCTTTTTACTAGCCCTCTTTAACCGGGTTTGGTCCCTTGGGGACTTTCCCCCCCCATGGCGCGAAACCCTTGTCCTCCCGTTCCTCAAACCCAATAAATCTGGTACCCTCCCCCAAGATTACCGCCCCATTGCCCTTACTAGTTGCCTATGCAAGTTACTGGAACGCATGATCAATCTCCGTCTTATGTGGTTCCTGGAATCTAAAAGTCTTCTCTCCCCTTCTCAGTTTGGCTACTGACATGGTCGAAGCACAGCTGACCCCTTAGCCCACCTGGAAACATACATTACCACAGCCTTTGCCCGTCACGAATCGGTCCTTGCTGTTTTCTTTGATTTAGAGAAAGCTTATGATACCGCCTGGCGACATCATATCCTCCACCAGATAACCACTTTCGGCATAGCTGGTAACATGGGGGTCTTTCTCAAGTCCTTTCTATGTGATCGCTCCTTCAGAGTCAAAGTATCTTCCTCCACTTCTTCGTCCTTCCCACAATTTGAAAGTGTCCCCCAAGGAAGTGTCCTCAGCACTTCCTTGTTCCTCATTGCAGTAAATGGACTCGTCTCCACCTTACCACCTGGCGTCCGGTCCTCCCTTTACGTGGATGACCTAGCCATCTACGCTTCCGGCCCCTCCCCGGCACCCCTCCGCAGTCTCCTCCAATCTGCAATTTCCGCTGCTTCTTCCTGGGCTACTAATCATGGCTTTCGTTTCTCTCCCACAAAATCTTTCTCCATCCTTTTCTCTCGCTCTCGTGTACCACTCTCACCTCCACTTTCTCTATATGACATACCTCTCAAGTATTGCTCCTCTGGAAAATCCCTTGGCCTCACTTTCGACTCTCGCCTTACCTGGAAGGCGCATATCCTATCTCTAAAGGTAAATGCCCTTCGTCGCCTCCGCCTCCTACAAACTATCTCATATGTGTCTTGGGGTGCTGACCGCAAGACCCTCCTCCATCTCCACACTGTCCTGGTCCTCTTCACTCTTGACTATGGATGTCATATTTATTCCTCTGCCTCTGCCTCCCTCCTCAACCTCCTAGACCCTGTTCACCACCTAGGCCTCCGTCTGGCTCTAGGTGCCTCTCGCTCCTCCCCTGTTGAGAGCCTCTATGCTGAGTCGGGCCTCCCGTCCCTCTCTCGCCGTCGAGCCCTCCTATCACTTAGGTGCTATGCTCGCCTTCATCAATTTCCTACTTCTAAGATTGCAGTCCCCCAATCTCTCCTCACAGTGATCACCTCCTCCCCTCGTTTGCCACCGCCCTTCCCTGTTCGCATGCGCACCCTTCTCTCCCACTCCTCCTTTCCTATTCTTAATCTTCTCCCTTTCTACGTTCATTCCTCCCCTCCATGGCTTATACCTTCCCCCCATATCTGTTCTTCTGTCCCCACTACCTCTCCCAAGTCTACCATTTCTCCTATTGTCCTCCGCTCTCACTTTCTTGAACACCTTTCCACTCATTCCTCTAGCACCCACGTCTACACCGACGGTTCTAAATCCCACTCTGGTTCTGGCTTTGCTGTCCTCTTCCCCTCTCTTCACTATCAATACCAACTACCTACAGAATCCACTGTTCTTACAACGGAATTGTACGCCATCCTCTTCGCCTTGAAACGCATACTTTTCTACCCATCCTGTTCCTCCACTATCTTCACTGATTCCCGCAATTCCATTTCTCTTATACAATCTCTTCGCTCACTTCACCCTCTTGTTCGGGAAATTCAAGACTGGTTATTCCGACTATCAATACGCCACAAAACAATTTGCTTCTGCTGGGTACCGAGTCACGTGGGTATCTCGGGCAACGAACGCGTTGATTCTTTGGCGCGCTCGGCCACTATGTCCCAATGCCCCCGTTTCTCAAACTTGCCAGCCTCCGACTACTACCCTTCCTTTAAATCTTTCCTATTCGACCGCTGGCAATACTCCTGGACCACTTTCTCTGCCAATAAACTTCGCCTGATCAAACCCTCTATCTCTCCATGGTCAAATCCTTACCACTCTAATAGACGTTGGGAGACAGACTGCTCTCGCACGCTTACGCATAGGCCATACCAACCTCACACACTCCTATCTCATGTCACGCTCCTCCCCAACCCTCTGCACACCCTGTCAAGTTCCTCTCACTGTCCAACATGTCCTAATCTCCTGCCCCCATCTTACTCCTGCCCGTTCCAGTTCCTTCCCTCATTTGTCCTCCCTTTCCCGACCTCCCTGTCTTGCGGACATTCTCCCGGAATCCCCCTCCTTCTCCCTGGAAAATGTAACCTCCTTCCTCCAACAAATCCACATCCTACATCTGATCTAACCATCCTGCTGTAACATTCCGTTCTTTCCCCTTCCCTCATCGTTTCACTATTATTCTTTAACCCCTCCCCTTTATATGCTTTGCCATAGTGCCATATGACCTCTGATGACTGGCACATTCACCTTTTTAGGCATTAAATCAATCAATCAATCACTCTTGTGAACAGACGCGCCCTCGAATGACCTAGCCAGTTGGCATCACTGAAAGGTGTGGCAGGTGGGTGTGGTGAAGGTGTAGGCAGCGAGGAGTAGGAGTGGGTGGAGGAGGGCGGCGGCTGGACGGGTGCGAGGGTATGAGAGAAGGAGGGGGTGGAATGGACTCAAGTTAGGAGGAAGAGAAAATTTCCGGAGGAGATAATGGCTATTGTAGTAGTGTTCCCTTAATTGTAGTAGTCTCCTCATTGTTACCCATAAATAAGAAAGCATTTTAGAACTCTTAGTCGGGAAGCTGAATATTTCTTTTATGATGAGGGAGGAAAGGAGGAATTGTGGTATTAAGTTTTGAGCTAATGAAGAAAAAAGGAAGAAATAGAGTGGAGGGAGAGGGAGGAGGAGGAGGAGGAGGAGGAGGAAGAGGAGGGGGAGGAGGAGGAGGAGGTGGAGGAGGAGGTGGAGGAGGAGGAGGAGGCGGAAGAGGAGAAGGAGGATTTTTTTTTTTTTTACATAGGAATAACAGACACCAGGAGACCTATTGGTCCATAGCGAGGGTATCTGCTGAACTACATACTACTAACTATCAACTACTTGTAAGAAAACAGTTGGAAAATGATACCATGTCCCTAAAGAGGATAGGAACATGGAAGTTTCATAGTGCAGAATGATAGGATATGAAAAATACTAACTACAACTACCACTACCACTACAACTAATCGATACGGGGGACTAGATACGAATTCGCACTATCAATACCCATTTACTTTACAGTGCGCGTCAAGTCTGTTTTTGAATGTAGTTATTGTGCTGGCTCCGACAACATTTGCTGGTAACTTGTTCCATCGATCAACGACTCTAACATTGAAATCATGTTTACGGAGATCTGTGATGCAACGTTGACCGTTTAGTTTTAAACCATTATTTCTTGTTGTCACTTGAGTTGAAAGCTCGAATAGGTTCTCTTGATTAATGACATCAAAACCTTTTAGGATCTTAAAGGTTTCTATCAAGTCCCCACGGATTCTACGATCCTTTAAGGAAAACATATTAAGTTTCCGCAGTCTCTCTTCATAAGATGAATTTCGCAGAGATGGAATTAGTTTGGTTGCTCTTCTTTGCACTGATTCCAATTTGGCTTGATCTTTTACGAAACAGGGCGACCAGAATTGAACGGCATATTCCAAGTGCGGCCTAACCAAGGACGTGTATAATTGTGTCATTACTTTCGGAGTTTTATGTTCAAAGTTACGTTTAATAAAGCCCAACATCATATTTGCCTTTGGAGGAGGAGGAGAGGAGGAGGAGGAGGAGGAGGAGGAGGAGGAGGAGGAGGAGAGGAGGAGAAGGAGGAGGAGGAGAGGAGGAGGAGGAGGAAGAGGAGGAGGAGGAAAGCAAATTTACTGATCTCAGGGACTTGGATGTGGTGGTGGTAAAAGTGGATGGTTGTGGTGGATGATGGTGGTGGATGGTGGTGGGGAAGAGAGTGGCGAGTAAGAGATCTCATTCAGTGTTATGACTGATGATATCGTCTTCTTCATATCAAGGAAAGAGAAGGAAGGGAGGAAGGAAGCAAAAGTAACAGGCTGTGGTGCTCAACTATTGGGGAAAATGGGTGATGATTTAGAGCAGAGAAATGTGCTGTGAAAATGGAGCGAGACAAACAAAAAGGAAGGGAAGAGAATAGGGATAAATCAGGAAAATGAAGATGAAGAAATGAATGATGAAATGAAAATGAAGAAGGTGAGGAGTGTATAAGTAGAGATAAAAAAACAATGAAGATGAAGAAATGAATGATGAAATGAAAATGAAGAAGGTGAGGAGTGTATAAGTAAAGATAAAAAATAATGAAAATAAAAAAATGAATGATGAAATGAAAATGAAGAAGGTGGGAAGTGTATGAGTAGAGATGAAAAATAATGAAAATGAAAAAATGAATGATGAAACAAAAATGAAGAAGGTGAGGAGTGTATAAGTAGTGATAAAAATATAAATCGTAAACTACAAAACGACGAAGACTATGAAAGGAAGGAGGGAGGAAGGAATAGGTAAAGATTGACATTAACCCCTTGAGACCCAGAACGTAATTTCCATTGTAATTTGGCTACCATTAGACGATTTTTAGTGCATATAAGCAATATTTTATAGATATGACCTGTTTAGCATCCTTGTCGACGAACTAATTTGGTATATTAAGTTTCTTTTCGTAATTGTATGGCTAACAACAGACGTTTTGTTTATAGCGAAGGGAAGATCTGGGCGTGAAGGGGTTAAATAAACGTTAACTCAAGGTCAGAAGGAAGGCAGATACGGAGTGAGGAGGTGATGGTGGTGAACAAGGGATAAGGTGATGATGGAATATAATATAATATGGAACCTGAAATGAGGCAGGACAGGAAATGGACAGGAAATTTCAACCAATTCGTAGTGATTCGTACAGATTCGTGAAGACACTCGTAAGTACTCGTAACTATGCGTACAAACTCTTAGCAAAGTCGTACCAACGCGTACTAATTCGTGATTGGGTACACGAGAAACGACCGTTAAAACAGTGTCGGGTGTCAGTGTCGCCTTTTCTCCACGAGTAGACGCCGATTTGGGATTCGGGGCTACTCGGCTTGCTACTCTAGAATGTGTGAAAGGGGCTTAACTGTTAGAAAGAGGAGGAAGATACGGAGGAAGGAAGTGAGGAGCAGATGGCAAGATAGATAATGATAAGTGGCATATATCGAATTCTAAGACAGTATAGAGCAGTGGTTCCCAACCTTTTTTCTGTGGTTTCCCCCTTCAACCAGTTCAACCATTCGGATTTCCCCCTTCATGTGAAAATAAATAGCCAAAACACAAAATTTACTTGTTTAATAACACAAGTAACACTAGACACTATCTTCTACAGTATATATATATATACTTGAAGAAAAGTCAATAGCCGTATTCTAAGACATTTTTTTTTCTTCTGTTGACTTGTAATTTAGATGTCCCTCAGGATAAATTTCCCCCTTAGAATCCTGAAATTTCCCCCCAGGGGGAAATTTCCCCCAGGTTGGGAAATACTGGTGTAGACTATATAAAAAGAACAGAACAGGTTAACCCCGTGAGACCCAGAACGTAATTTCCATTGTAATTTGGCTACCATTAGACTATTTTAATAAATGTAAGCAATATTCTATAGATATGACCTGTTTAATACCCTTGTCCACTATCTTATTTCGTATATTCAGTTACTTTTCGTAATTTTATGACTCGACAACATACTATTTTTCATAGCAAAGGAAAGATCTGGGCGTGAAGGGGTTAACTATATAATAGGAATAGTTTGTTACAAGAAAGATTGAAAACTTGCTGGATACTTTACATACTATTCTTTCTCAGACAACCTCACGTCAGATGAAATGCAGGTCGATCCAAAACTTATTTCTCTCCCCCACTCGCTCACCCTATGACCTTAACCCCTTCACCCCCAGATCTTTCCTTTGCCATGAAAAATCGTATGTTGTAGAGTCATAAAATTACGAAAAGTAACTGAATATACCAAATTAGTTAATCGACAAGGATACTCAACAGGTCATAAATTATCTATAAAATATTGCTTATATTCACTAAAAATCGTCTAATGGTGGCTAAATTACAATGAAAATTACGTTATGGGCCTCAAGGGGTTAAACTTTTCCTATCTCCTATTCCTCCTTTCTCTATTCTTCCTTCATTTTCCGTCTCATTCTCTTCCTTCTCCGTTCCCCCCCCCCCATTCCTTCCTTCGTCTTCCTTCTCACCCTCTTCCTTTTCCACCTCCCTGCTCCCCGTCTATTTTTTTTTTTACCCCGCCTCCTCTCTCTTTCTGCTGGCCAAACATCATTCCTCCATCGCTTTCATCGCCAACATTCAACAGGTTCTCAGGAAACGGCGAAGGAGCAGATTATTATAGTATATGATTTATTAGCGAGTATTAAGGTATTTCACATAACTTCAAGGATTTTTATTGAGATATGTATTTATTAGAGATATTCCAAGATTTATAGAGAGATATTTGTGTTTTGTTCTTTCTATTAGTTTACTTATTTGTATATCAGTTCATATATTCATGTATTTTTTGATGTAATGCAATATAAAGTTTCGAGCGATGAACAATGAGGCGAAGGTGCTTTACATTCTTTATTTGCAGTGAAATGTTATGCACAATGAATGAGTTCCACATTTATGACGGTTAATGTCATAAACATAGGTCATTTATTTGTTAGAGAGAGAGAGAGAGAGAGAGAGAGAGAGAGAGAGAGAGAGAGAGAGAGAGAGAGAGAGAGAGAGAGAGAGAGAGAGAGAGAGAGAGAGAGAGAGAGAGAGAGAGAGTTTATATTTATCTTTCTTTCCTTTTATCTTATTATTTAAATTCAGATTAATGTTGAAATTCTTTGCATTTATTGTGCAGATCAAGTTTTTCTTTAGTGCACGTCAGCGTTGTCCTCTACAAAATGTACATTTCTGAAGTTAGTTGTTGTGTGTTGTGTTGTTGTTGCCACTGTGTTCAAGTGGTGTGTGTGTGTTTGATTCGTCATATTTTCTAGGTGCTATTTTTCACTTGGTGCTGTTTTGCATATATCTCGGCAAAATCCCTTCACTCACTTGACTAAAATGCTACAAAGGAATTGTTTGTGGCGTCAGGGAAAATGTTTTCAAACAGATTTGCTCATTTTCTGCATAAATTTATTTTTTTGTCGCGACAGCTCTTCTTCTGCGGCAAAAAATCGTCCCACACATAAAAATACGCACGGTTATTTGTATATTTTGCGTTAGAAATAAAGGTATTTTTTGCATTCGGTCTTGTCAGAATACCATATGCCTATTAGGGAGTGCCATAAGTTCAGTAATTTATGTTAACCCCCTCACGCCCAGACCTTTCCTTTGCTATAAAAAAATGTCTGTTGTTAACCATAAAATTACGAGAAGTAACTGAATATACCTAATTAGCTAGTCGACAAGGATACTAAACAGGTCATAGCTATAAAATATTGCTTATATTCACTAAAACTCGTCTAATGGTGGCAAAATTACAAGGGAAATTCCGTTCTGGGTCTCAAGGGGTTAATATTCGAAAGGGAAGGAAAAGTCGTTAAGGGAATTTCTTTATAAAAATGAAGACACCGTCCGTGACAGCTGCACCTGCTGTGTCGATCCTCTCCCGGTCTCCCATTTCTTCCCTGCTTGCTGGGTGACTATCGCTGAAATTTCCATACCCAGCCAAACCCGCAAGCCTCCCTCCCCTAAGCCAATGAATTCATCAGAGGTGCTTCCTGCCACCTGCTGGGCCGTGCATGCTCCACTTGCCTCCCCGCCACCCGCATCGACCGCCGCTGCCACTAATGACAGGGTTGTTCTAGTCTTGAGTGAGTTATCGATGTACTACCGCTGCTTCTATACGCCGGCCGGGAGCTGCACCTACGATCGGGTGTGCTAGAAGGGCGGGAAGGAGGGAAATGGCTTGCGTAAGATAATGCAATGCTGATCAATTCTTCATCAGTTATAACGTTGAGTGCAGACGTAAAGGACGTGATGGTAAATAGCGAAACATAAAGCAAGATGTTTTTGCTTTTTTTATATACATTGTGCTCTTAACTTGTGAATTTGTTTATATTAAAAGCTATCCGTTCTATTGGTGTGGTATAGATAAAACAATAACATATTACACGCAATCGTATTTATGTTCATGTTGTATACCCGTTTTAAAGGTTGAATTTTCTGTAAGAGCACTTTAAGAAAACACACAGACAAAATGTGACAGTAACTGGATTACTCTAATGATTATGGAGCAACTTTCCTCATCATAGAACCACGGGTGTTCTCGGCACGTTCGTGAATGAGTGCGTGGCCTCGTGTTCTCTTCGGGTAGTGATGACGTCACGAGGCCTGGACCGCGGCAGGTCTTGTGGTGAGCAGAGGGACCGTGGTGGCCGTGGTCACCTTGCTGGCACGGCTGT